>CAUYRT010013712.1:0-58271 GCA_963574885.1 Lepilemur ruficaudatus
CTTGGGAGGCTGAGGCAGAAGGATTGCTTGAGCCCAGGAGTTTGAGGTTGCTGTGAGCTAGGCTGACGCCACGGCACTCACTCTAGCCCAGGCAACAGAGTGAGACTCTGTCTCAAAAAAAAAAAAAAAAAAAAAAAAAAACTATTCCAAATATATGTTATCATTTAGTCCACCTTCTTAAAAAAGAGGAGGAGAAGGAAAAGGGGAGGAAAGAGAAGAGGAAAGGACAGGACAAGACCAGGAAAATGAAGGACACACATGTAATTGCTGCTAAAGCCAAGCTAAGTGCCAGCATGAGTGTTTTTTTCCAAGAGAGGCCAGGTTATATTTGATGAGTGAATGAATGAACTTAGACAGATCACTTACAGCATATTTGTATATTCAAATCACTGGCTTATTCTCTCTTCAAAGGCTTTCAGACAGGGAAGGCAAGAATTGTCACCATTTTTTCATCGAAGAAAATGAGAGTCCTGTAGGTGGTTGACAACTCATTTTCAGCAGACAGAAGATGGATCAAGGTAGGGTCTAGTTCATGGTAGCCCTTGAACTCATAGCCGAGGCTTAGTCCACTGTTTTTGAAAGAAGGAAGAAAGGACACACCTGAAGCAAATGTAGGGGCAAGAATACACTTTTGTTGACGAGCTTGTAGCACTGCGTCACATTTCTTGTTCGTATGACCATCTTCCTGCTCTTCTGTGAGCTCCATGAGAGCAAGGACCACATTCTTCCTTTTTGTGGGTGTTTCTCCCCAGTAGTGGCAAGACACACACAGAGTGGAGCTGCTGTGGTGATCATTCACTGCTCAGTCAGGTATTGGAGATACACTCAACACCCTTTAATTGTAATCTAGTGTATACTTATTTGATTTTAAATGTCAATATTAGGCTCACACCTGTAATCCTAGCACTCTGGGAGGCCAATGGGGAAGGATCACTTGAGCTCAGGAGTTTGAGACCAGCCTGAGCAAGAACAAGACCCCATCTCTGCAAGAAATAGAAAAATTAGCTGAGTGTGGTGGCCCATACCTATAGTCCCAGCTACTCAGGAGGGTGAGGCAGAAGGATCACTTAAGCTCAGGAGTGTGAGGTTGTAGTGAGTTCTGATAACACCAACACACTCTATCTGGGGCAATAAGTGAGACTCAGTCTCAAAAAAAAAAAAAAAGTCAATATTGTAATCATTTCTTTTTAATTTCTGGTGTTCACAGCACTGTGAATTTTAGGGGGATGCTCATATACCAGTGAATTTTGGGGGCCTCAGTGGCGGAAGAGTGGATGCCTAGTGCTGTTTGCAGATTGCAGTCTCCAATGCCAGAACTTAGTACCCACCTGGGTTTCCAGGCTCGGCCTTCCCCCTGAGCTTTGCTGCAAGCTCCCAACTCCCCTGATTCTTTAGCTGTTAGCTCATGCAGCTGGAGGGGTTGAAGGGAGTGCAAGTGGGGTGCGCTGATGTTTGCAGTCCAACCACAGATGACCTCACCTTTGTCCTAGCCAGGGCCTCCCAATCACACCTCGGACTGGATTGTTGTAAAAGTAGGAACGAGGACCGGAGCCGTTACTTCCATGATGGTCTCTCTGCGCTGGGCACTGAAATTAAATATTTGTATTGGCAGAAAGCATGGGTTGTCAACCCGAGTTGGGAGATAGGAAAAAGTCAAAATCTGGTGCCCGAGGGTGAGCGGGCTGCATGTTGAAGGTAACAGGGATCCATAGCAGCCCCTTGCCACTCATTCTCAAATCTCATGTTAGTACTCAAATGGAGATATTTTGCCTGGTAGCCAGCACCCAGTTTGGGGGAAACTTTGAACATCTGAATTCTGGCAGCCACTCCAGACCCCCTGGCCCAATGCCCTCATGGCCCAGGCTAGGAAACTGAGGCCAGAGCATGTGGGACTTGCCAAAGCCACACTGCTCATTCAGAGTCATTACCCAAACTGGAGTCTGGATATCTAACTGGTCGTTGTGGCATTAGACCTGGAGTCAGAAGAGCTATGTGAATTTGGCCCAGTCACCTGAACTCTCTAGCCTATCTGAAAAATGGGAATGCTTTCTAACCCTGGGATTCAATAAAATAATGTAAGCAAAAATATTACGTTAAATATCATCAAAGCTGTACGTCGGGGTCAGCAAGCTTTTCTCTAGACATCCAGATAGTAAATATTTTAGGCTTTGTGGGCCCTATGGTCTCTGACACAGTTACTCAAATCCTCCATTGTGGTATGAAAGCATCCATAGAAAATGCATTAAAAGCAAACAAGAAAAGATCATGTCTGTTAAAACTTTATTAGTGAAAACAGGCAGCAGGCCAGATTTGACCTGTGGTGTGTAGTTTGCTGACCCTCCTCTGAATGTTAAGAAGTTGTTAAAGTTACTGTTGATGATGTAACAAATGTCCCCCAAACTTAGCAGCTTAAAACAACCATTTTATTTTGCTCATGGATCTGCGGGTCAGAAATTGAGACAGAACACAGTGGGTTGGGCTATCTTTGCTCCGTGAAGTGTGGGGCCTCCACTGTAAGAATTCATAAGCTGGGGGTGACTCAACTGCTTGGGCAGAAATGATGGGAAAACTACTTTACTCATCATCTGGAGCCTACGCACCAGGACAGCCCAAGCTTTTGCACATGGCCTTTCCATATGGCTTGACTTCTTCACACCACAGTGGCATCAAAGTGGTTGCATTTCTTATATGGAAGCTCAGGGTTCCAAGCGAGAATGTTTCCATGAGCCAGGTGGAAGCTGCATCAGCTTTTACGACCTAGACTCAGCAGCCACTCAGCATCCTTTCTTTCGTGCTCTACTGGTCAAAGCAGTCATGAGCCTGCCCACATCCAAAGTGCAATGCCAAAGAATTGGGGGGAAGGTTTGTTTTAAAGCCATTATAGAAGAGATGAATCCATAAACACACACATTGAATAAGAGTTAATGCTTCCTTAGCACTTACCATGTGCCAAGCACTATTTCAAGTACTTTATTCCTCCCACATCCCTTTGAGATAGGTAATATTATCATATAGATTGTGAAGACAAGAAACACTGAAGAACAGAGAGGTTAAGTAACTTGCGTAAGGTCATAAAAACAGTAGGGTGTAGAACCAGCATTTGAACTCAGGTAGTTGGATTTAAGAGTCTATTGTAACCACAACGTGCCCTGCCTCATTGTGATCATAAAGATGAGAATCCTCTTTCTACTGCTTGAGGAGAGCTGGATTAGGAACCTGAGCCTTTGGACTGCAGGGTGTCTAGCAGTTGTCCCACCAGTAATCAATCACAAACCTTATTGCATGCTTGCTCTGGGTCCAGACTGTCAGGGAGTCATGGGTAGTACAAGGGAAAAGGTATAGCACTCAATTTTGTTGACAAGAAACCTAAAATATGGGAGGGGAGATTGAATTCTGATTTAATTCTCGCAACCCTACAAGATAGAATCTTTGTCACCATTTTACAGATAAGGAAACTGTAACCATAAGGCTCAATGGTGGCATTGCTACTTGCTACTGCTCTGGCAGAGTCCAGATTCAAACCCAGAACACTCTCATTCACAAGTCCATGCTCTTTGTCACAGACTCCAGTGGAGAAAAGTCTGGAAGGGACAACGCTAGCTCTATCAGAGAAATAAAATCCTCAGTTCCTAGAATATCAGATCTAGCCTATCCCTGCAGAGACCGGAGGCTAAGCCAGAGTCGGGCAGTTAGGTGTCCCTGACCATCCAGCTTCTCAGACCCAGAGCTGGAGCTGGAACGTGGTGTTTTTCCCACCGTCCCTGACTGCCACATCGTGCTGGGAAGGGCAGGGACGGGAGCGATGGTAGTCGGGGTGCAAGGGGGGGGCGTGAGCTAACGGGAAGTTGTTTGCCAAAGCTGTGTGGGGGAAGGAGCATTTTACAAGACCACGGACTCTGGCCTGGAAACATCTGTTTCCCTTCAAACCAGCAAGGAGACTTTCGCCTCCCCAGAAAGCCTAAATCATGCGGCGGCTGGGGAAGAGCAGGCGTTGGCCTGGAGACTTCAATCGCATTCTCCTGTACTCTCAGGGACCCAGGCTTGACGAGGGCCTCTGGGGCTCTGTCCCTGCTCTTACCCCCTGTCAGATCCATGAGAAGCTCTCACCGCCAATTAACTTCTCGGTTTCATTCTCTCACCCCTGCTGTGCAGGGGTCTGGGGGTCTTGGATGAGACCAACAACAGCTTCCTTTCTGCCCACCCTCCTCTGATCTCCACCAGGACCACTACTCCAGGTGGACGTGAAGCCGGAGCCCTGGGCAGTGGCATAAATAATAATGATAATAATAACAATAATGGTAATAATACCAATATCCATTGCTTATTGGCAGCTTAGCACATGCCAGGCATCACGCTGAACACTCTCCATTCTGCATTCTATTTGATTCTAACAAGTACCCTACACAGTGGATTTTAATATTATGATTCCCATTTTACAGGTGAGTCATTCAAGACAGTGCCTCACAGAGCCAATGAATGGGGAGCCAGAATTTAAAAGCAAATTGTCTGATTCCGGAGCCATGCCTTTAGTAGCTTTCCAGCCATTCCATCCCCTTTAATAACCCTTCAATCTAATCACCTTTTGTTCCATTTATAGATGGAGATTCTGATTTCCAGAAAAGGGAAATGAACCTCATGAAGGATTGAGTCATTTATTCAGTGTGTCACTCATTCTGGCCAGTGTTTGCTGAGTGCTGGTGCTCCAGATGTAGATGTTAAGAGGTGGGCAGAACCATACTGTGATCCTGAAAGCATTCACTTACTCATGGGGGCAAGAGAGAAATGAATGGGCACTGGCCCAGCTATGTGACGTGTGCACCACGGGGCACAGGCCCTGCGTGACACAGGCACCGTGCAGGGAAGAAAGAGGCCTAAGCAGCTCTTCAGCAGGGTCAGAACAGGCTTCCCAGAGGAGATGAGGTTTGAGTGATGCTTCAAGGACCAGGCATTGAGGGTCAAGTGGAGAAGGGTAAGGGTGACCTAGACAGAGGGAGCTGCAGGTGCAAAGGCAGATAGGTGGGGTCCATGTCTTGGACCATCACCATTGGCCATGCCTCTACTATGAAGCAGAGCAGGAGGGAAAGGTCAGCAAACAAGCCTGGACCTTTGGCCAGAGCTTATTTGTTCTTAATAACAGAGTACTGTCAAATGAATGAACATCAGAGAGCCATACTGGGGGCTCCAAGGTAAGAAATTTGTCCTGAGGATGATGAAGATGATGATGAAGGTAATGAGGATTATGTCCTGAGGATGACAATGTCCTGACAGGGATGAAGAAACACTGGGAAATGCTTTGCATTTGAGTAGTCATCCCAAGGCATCACCCCATACTGTTTGTTTGTTTGTTTTCCATCTCAACCTCCTGATACACTGAGACCATATTACTTTAGGTACCCAAGATCTCACACCACAGTCTGCAGAAAAGCTGGAACCCAAACTCAGGTTTTCAGCCACCTTGGCCAGTGTTCTTTCCTTCCCCTGAAACAAGGTTGGTGGGGAGGGATAGTGATGGTTTGGGGCTGGAGCTCCAGGTTCCTAAATAGCCCATCTAACTTTATCCTTGAGCCACCTATGTTATGACAAGAGCATCTCCTAAATAGCTTGGACCTCGGCCAGCCTCAGTGCAAGAAGCAGGACAGTGTATAGAAAGAGCACGGGAGGAACAGTCAGGAAAGTGCCATTTTCCCTTCTGGGCCTTGGGTTCTGCCCCTGGAAAACGAGGATTTGGACTTAGGTGACGGCTCAGGAGTTTTAGTTCATATTTCAGTGAGCCTTGGTCTGCTTCAGAGAGAAGATGGCAGAACTGAGCAGAGAGGAGCTGACATCCTGATCCTCTGAGAAACACAGGGGTCTGACTGTTCTTGCTCTCTCTGTCTCTCTGTGTGTTTGTGTTTGTGTGTATGTCTTTGTCTTTGTCTCTGTCTCTCTGCTCTGTGGGTTTGCATGTTGTATATACATGTGTCTCTCCATCTCTCTCCACCCCCTCTCCCTATCTCTGTCTCTCCCGCTCTCTTCCTTCTTCACATCAGGGACCACCACTTTCTTCTCTTCACAAATAGCCCCTCCAGGCCCTGCCTGATCCCCTAACAGCTTTCAGATGTGTCTCTGGAACCGTTCTACAATTACAGCTGAGACAGGCAGAAAGCGCATGGCCTTGTGACTTTTGACCCAGGCCTGTGAGGTTGACATCTTCCTCTTTTTCCACTCCCCAGCAGGGTGCCCTGAGGCCTTCTCCAGCCGGACGCTTCCATTGACATGTTTGGTTATTATAATAGCACAAATACAAGCTACCTTTTGGGGAGCAAAGATTCAACCGGGCCTGCTATTATGATTATTGTATCACTGAGTCTTGATCCCTAACTCATAAGATATGGATAATTTCACCCTATTGTACAGGTGAGGAGACTGAGGCCCAGAGAAGGTGAAGGAACTTCCCAAAGTATATCCAGCTGGCAACTGCAGAAAGCAAGGACTCTACCTGGGTTTTATAAGTTGAAAATCTAAGACCACTTCTTCCTCAGCATGCTGCCATCCATGCTGCTTGGCGAAGCAGAGAGGTGGTCCCAGACCCTCCTGGCAGATGAAATGTATTGCAGAAGCACCACAGAAACATAAGTGGCCTGTGGGAAAGCAGGGTTGAAAATATTCCAACTCCTCACATTTGAGTCTTCATGCACCACAGGCCTTCCATAGTTCCCTCAGTTGAAATGCATCTCCTTCTCTTCTTACTCCAAGGAAGTACATTTTAAAATGTGTACTCTTGCCCAAATGAGTGTTTTATATATGGTCTTTATAAAAATCTTCTACTTACAAACCACTTTCTCGTGTATCACTCCATGTAATCCTTGAGACAGCCATGCACTGTCTGTGAAATTATCCCCATTTTATTATTGGAGAAACTGAGATTGAGAAATGAAATGTGATACACTCAGATGCATTCATTTATACAAATGCTTATTGAGTGCCTACCATGTGCTTAGTACTGTGTTAAATGATAGCAATATAGCTGTTTCCAAGCTGAAGCATACACCCTCTGGGACCTGCAGGCTACGGTGTGGATCCTGCCTCTGCCACTCTCTAGATGGGTTGGGATGTGGATGGTAAGTGCTTACATAATGTTACCAATACTCTTCTCACCTCCCCACTTTGCCACTGGCTTCCTCTCACATCCTGGAGTGTCTTTATGATCTTGTTCCCAACTCTTCCGTGTGGCTTTCCAACGATAAGTCACCTCACAGAGCACTCACATTTCACATCTATCCATGCTGAACCTGTGAGGCGGGCGACAGTCTCCCTGTCACAGATGCCAGGTACAGAGGGCTGAAGTGAGCTCAGAGAAGTGAAGTGACTTGCAGTGAAGTGAAATTAAGTGCCAAGTGCCCAGCAGGCAGTCCATGCTCAATAAATGCTTTATAATTATCATTCTTTTTCCTTCAGATGATTTCTCCTGCAGCCTGAGCATCCCTGTTTTCTTTTGACCACTGATTTTGTGTTCCTCCTTGCAATTTCCATGTCAGGTCACGGCCTGGTGCTCTGTTTTCTTGCTGTGCCACAGGTTCACTCTGTATGCTGTGGATACCCGGGGGAGGCACTCAGAGCTCAGCACAGTGACCTTGAGGACGGCCTGTCCGCTGGTGGATGACAACAAGGCAGAAGGTAGGTGACCCTTTTTTCACGTCCCAGGTAACTCCCATACTTCCATTAAGTCTTGCACCCAGTAGTCACTCATGATCAAGCACATACACACGCATATATTGGTGCAGGGAGAAGAAAGTGAAGGAACTGAGAGAGCAGGAAGAACAAGGAGCTAAATTAATCAAAGCCATGAAGGAAAAGATTGAGATTGACTAGCAATATTTTTGCCAGTGGAAAGACTTGCTCCTCTTTTGTGGAGTTCACCCATGTTTTGACTTATAGGCTAAACAAGGTAGAGTCAGAGCCCCATGGCTGTATCTTGCCCCTTTGCCTGCACTTCTTAGGGACCAGCTACTTTCTTCCTCTTAAGTCTATGCTAGAGCTGGCAAATAGGTGTCAGGTTGAAGACCTTGTCACCTTGTTGTGCCCATGGTAGGCATTATTAGCAGATCACAGCACACTGTCCAGTCTAGCCAGTGGGGGCCTCAGAATCCTCAGCATAGAGCTACAGTCAGTGACTGTCAGTCAGAGTCAGCATGCAAGACTAAACCTTCTCACTGTTTCCGGTTCATACAGTTCTACATGTCAAGCAAAAACATCTGAAAAAATACAACTAATCCATTCAATCCACCATGTACTTTGTTCTTGGGCAAGGTGTGGATACATTTTCTACATTAAGACTAGCAAAATGTGATGGTAGCTGATTGGCCCTGGTGGTCTACTTTAGTTATTTCCCCCAACAGCCCTGGTACAAGGAATGCAGTAGAGACATGGTCTCCACCTTTTAGAATTTCACATTATGGGTGGGGAGACAGACGTTTCCACAAATGGCTCAATTGTAAGCCCGATAATAAATGTTTTATGTGTTACCAGTTAAAAGGAGACAGTGAATTATTGCGTCTCAAAGGCAAGGGGATTTAAGATAGTTTCTTGGTAATTTTAAAAATTATTGTTTCAAAATGATACATGCACATAGTTAAAAAATAAAAATCAGAGTAGAAAATAGTGCAAAGTAAATATTTCTCTCATCTTGACCCTAAGTCCTCAGATTGTCCTGGAGGTAGTGATGACTTGGGGACACATATAGATTTTGATCATAGTTTTCAAAGCTGAAGAACGCACCTTCTGTGCATGATGAATTTAAGTTACATTGATTAGCAGGAATGACTGAAGCAGTAGGAATGGCCATGAATGACAAGCAGAAGAGTCTGGATTGTCTTTGAAAGGTTTTTGAACAGTAACCTGACAAGCCTGATCCTAGAAATGTGTTGGAAATGTTATTACAGAGGGGAGACAGAAGAGGAGTGTAGAGATGAGCCCAAAACAGCTTATTTAACCCTCTGCACCCATTTAGAATTTTGTGTTAAATCACAGGCGTGATAATTATATTAATAATTAAGCTTGCAATTATGAGCACTAGCTTTGTACCAGCCCTCTGTTGAGTGCTCAGCATCCACTTTTTAACTCAGTTTCCCCAATGCACCTCCAAAGTAGACCTCGTTATCTCCAGCTGATAGATAAGAGAACTGAACAGGAGCAGTCGATGACATGTTCGGGATGGAATCAAGGTTTGTCTGCCCCCAGAGGCCGTGCAAGTGAACTCCCTCACAACCGCACCTTCGCTGTCTCAAGCCATGCTTCCAGCCTTACCTTTTCCCACCGCCCAGTGGTCTGTTTCTGCACTTCTTCCCTCTCAGAAATAGCTGACAAGATCTACAACCTGTACAATGGGTACACGAGTGGGAAGGAACAGCAGACGGCCTACAACACGCTGATGGAGGTCTCGGCCTCGATGCTCTTCCGAGTCCAGCATCACTACAACTCCCACTATGAGAAGTTTGGCGACTTTGTCTGGAGGAGTGAGGACGAGCTGGGGCCCAGGTACGGGCGTGTGAGTGTGAGTGGAGGAGATGATTATTCTTGCTTCTAGTTGACTTTAGTGGACCCTTTCCCCAGAGGCTGAGAATGGGCTTTTTCAAATACAGCAGGGTAGTGATCACCTTAGTCATGTCAGGGCTAAAGATGAGAAAGGTGCAGAGAGAATGAAAGAATCTTGAAATTTTAGCCTCTTACACTCCTGGAATGTCAGACAGGGAAGGGACATCGGTGCTCTTTGGATCAGTTATTTTCCTTGCTCATCTCCCACCTCCAGTTTTACAGATGAGAACTTTAGACTCCTTGAAGGGCTGTGTCCTAACCATGATCAGAGAGGGGTACAGGGCCATGCTCCCTAATCCAGGGCCTTTCTCACTCTTCCATAAGAAATCTGAGTTTTTCTAGAATAAATAGCTATGACCTTGACTAAAGTCCATGAGTGACCATGACTAAAGAGATTTATGAATTCATCATGTATTAAGGCATTATTTTTTTGTCCCCAGCAGTGACTGCATCAGTCACTGTGCAAGGAGCCCATGAATGGTTCAAACAGGACTAAAGTACAGTCCCTATCTTCTAGAGCTTCATAAAATAGTATATATGACATGATGGTTGCATTTCATGTCTTGTATCTAACAGCAACATTTCACTTAGCATATACTTAACAGCGTCTTATATGGTGGTTGCTGACAATGCAATGTGAAAAGGTAGAAATGGTCTCTACCTACACATAGCTCCTGGTTGCAAGGAGTCAAACAAGGAATTACCTAGAACAAGAATAGTTAAATGTCATGAGAGAAGAACAGAAGCCTTTGGGAACATGAGACACAGGCATTTGGTCTAGGTAACCCAGTGAAGGCTGTACTGGGGCTGAGTTGGAGACCCAAAGTTCAAGTTGGGGTAAGGTAAGTGGTGGCGGGGAGAGATGTTTGTGCAGAGGAACTAGCCTAGGAAGTGCTCAGAGGAGACAATGTTATGAGAGCAGGTGTTTTCTTCTCAACTTTCAATGATTTGCCTGCCGCCTTTATGATTTTCACTGTCTCACCATACAATATATACTTTATTTATTTGATAGTTCTTAGATTTACTTCTTATTTAAAATATATTTGAAAAGGAAATAGTGTATCATCTTGTAAAGAGAAAACCAGCACCATCTACCCTTAATAGAAAATTAAACCTAACCATCCAATACAATGGTACAGCAACAACAAAACAGAACAAAACAACAAATAGAAAACAATGTCGTTTAATCCTAGCAAAGCCTGAAGCTGTTCCTTTAAAAGGGAGATTAGCAGGAGAAATGTTAAAGACACAGCCCCAAACCAAGATTTTCTTTTTAAAGTTATCCAAAGAAGGGGAAGAGAATGAAAGAGGTAATCTCACCACTTTTTGTAAATGTGATTCATTCTCATTCAATATTGGGTCTGTGATCATCTTGGGTACCACCTAAAATCCTTTCACCTAACCCTGAGGAACTGGGTCTACACTTTGGTAAACACTGTGTTGGGAGGAACTGTAGAATTTCCCTGTAGTTGAAGCAAAGAGCTTGATAGCAGGAGTGGGAAGAGATAAGAAGGGGGAGGTTGGCAGGGGCCAGATCTTCACTGTCCTTTAAATTGGGTTAAGGAGTTCGGATTATCTCTCTAGGGTAATGGCAAGGTTTTCAAGTGTTTTCATGGGGTTGGGGTGGGGCGGTGATACTGTCAGACCTTCAGGGGAGAAAGACCCCTTGGCTGCAGTTGGAAGCCTGGAGTAGAGGGATCAAGACAAGGAGGAGGCAGTGAGGCCTAGAGGCTCTTGTGATAATAATTCCGGGGAGATAGCGTAGTATCCCAGGCCAGGCTAGCATCGGTGCATGGGAGAGAATTGCGTGACTTCCAGAAATACTCAGTGGGCAGCACTTCTTGCTTTAAAACGCTTCTAAATGACTCTATAAGGTATTCCTGCTATTTTTTGAGTGACAGGGAAATGGAGGTCCCAAGGGGTTAAATGAGATGCCCAGAGTCGCACAGCGTTTGTCGCAGAGGCTGTCTTGAGCTCTCACCCTGAGCCCTCACAGTACTTGCAATGGCCCTTCAAGGATTTGAGGCCCTCAAAGGATGAGATGAGAGCTTGGTCAAGGGATGAAAGGGATCTCGCCGTGGGGCAGGGCTTATCAGTTCTGTTGGGTCCTGGACTTTAACTTTCTCCCTTTCACATGAAAGGAAGTTTCTTTAGATAAAAGCTAAAGGAGGGCAGACTGGCAGGCAGAAGCCCAGAGCCCCAGATGAGAGCTGTCCGTGAGTCATCTCGGCTGCCACCTTGCCTGTGCACAGAGAAGCCTCCCACTTTATCGGGCTTTCCCACAGGACTCAGGGAGTTCGGGTGGAAGCTAAACCAGAGCTCCACTCCCGACTTTGTCTTTACAACCTGCTTGGATCCTTTATGACCCTCCAGGACATAAATCTGGAAAGGCTGCCTGGCCGCCCACAGAGGCAGGGCAGCCCACTTGGTATGGACTGTGATAACCTGCTAACCCCCAGCCAGCCAGTCACCAGCCTCTGTCGGCCAACCCCTGCCCATGTCTCCCAGCTTCCTCCTTCTTCATCTCTCTAGTCTCCTGGAGGGGATCCGAGGTTGCTCCAACATCCCACACTGGCAGAGGGACTTGGGGAGCTGCATCCTCATTTATCTTGGCACTGCCAGTGAACTCACCAGGTGGCCTTGGGCTCTGCCCCTTTCTGGCCCCCAGCCTCCGCATCTAGGAGATTATCAGGATGAACTAGTACAGTGGTATTTCTTTAATAAGTGGAATTTTTTTCCCCTAAATAAATCTTACGCAGAACCCTAGGTCATAGCTAAAATGCTACCTCCTCAGGGAATTCTCTAAAATTTCCACCCACCCTTTCTATCACACCCTCGTGTTTTAATTCTCTTCCTTATACTTACCAGTTTTAGTGTCTTATATCACTTATGTGTTTACTGATGTTTTATCTCTCTTTCCCAGTACAATGTAAGCTACGCATAGTTAGCGATCCCTTATGTCCTATTCACTTTTGTAAGTAGGTGCTAAATAATTACTTGTTGAATAATTGGATAACAGGATGAGTAAATGTGTGGGCCAGATGACTACAGTGTTGTTCTTGCAGGAACGCGAGTGGGTGGCCTGAAACCCCACCTTTTGGGTCTCCTCTTCTACACCCCTTCCCTCCACCCCATGCCAAGCATCTCTTAAGTCTCTCTGAGCTCTCAAGGATCTATAAGATCACAGTTGGAAACAACTAAATTCTATGAACTCTGAGGTCTTCTAACATTCTAAAACATACAATGTCCTCACAAATATAGAAAGACTTGAAGAAATCTCACTTCATTAATTGATTGATTAATGTGCTAAGTTTGTGCCAGGCCCTGTGCTCTGGGCTGGAAATAAAAGCATGAAGAAGACAGATCATGCTTTTATAAGGCTCAGCATATACTGGGGAGAAGACTGGTTGAAAGGCAGTTGCAGTGGACATGTCACAAGACGCGTGTGCGTGGAAGGGTGTTTCAGTGCTTCATCAAACTTTAATGTGCCTGAGAATCTCCTGGGGACCTTGTTAAAACTCCAGTTGACTCAGTAGTATGGGATAGATCTGAGATTCTGCATCTCTAACAGGCTCTCAAGTGATGTCAGTGTTGCTGGTCCAGAAAGCATGCTTGGAGTGACCAGGTTCCAGGTACAGACAGCTGGAGCAGCTAATTCAGACCTGGAGCTCACAGGAGAAGCCCTGAGTAAGAGAGAGAAGGTTATGCTTAGAACCAGAGAACGAGCAAGAGTCCTTCAGGCGGAAGGGTGAGAGTGAGTGTTCTCATCAGAAGAAATAACCAGTGCAAAGATGAAAGAGGGGTGGGCAGGATAATATATTTTGGCCAGGAAGCATAAACTCTTATTGGAGAAGAGAGTTCGAGGTGAGAGGGAAAAGGAAAAACAAAACAAAACAAAACAAGGCTGGATTGTTTAGCAGGGACAGATTATAATGGCTCTTGTGAGTTCTGTTCAGGAGTTTGTTCTTTCTCCCAGAAGCCACATAAAAGTTTTAAACAGAGGAGAGATTTGGGTACATTCGCTATGCCTCTCAAGGGTTAGCAAGCGTGTAGAACTTCAAAGTGGAAAAGAGAGAGAGCAAGACATTTCTCCAAAGTCAGGAGTCCAGGGCTTATGTCCTTGGTTTGTCACTTACTTGCTGTGTGACCTTGGACAAATTCCATCCCATTCTGGACCTCATTTATAACATAAAAGGGCTTCACTCCAAAGTCCCTCCCAGGTGGGAAGCCAAGGAATCAGAAAGCCCCGAAGGTCATAGAGATCAGAAAACAGGCACACCATGGGTGTCTTTTCACCTCCAGCCCAGTATGTCCTGTTTCTCAGGGACCCAGGTGGGCTAGAATGATAAGAGCTTTTCGCAAGAACACGCTGAGGACTGGTGTCATGGGATGAGCTCTATCGGGGTTCTCTTGGCCTATATAGTCAACCCCAAATGTTTTCAATTCCTCTCTAGATGTGTGGTCAAGATTTAGTGACAAAAGGGTGTCTCTTACCTCTGCCTAATAAATCTGTCAGGCCAGTGTCCCCCAGAGCCTGATTCTCATGACAACTACAGGTTACTGCAAACAGCTGCTCAAAGAAGACCTGCTGATACCAGCTGTCCCAGCCATAAGGTTCCTATTAGGAACCTACTTGGAAAACTGAGATCTTAAGTGGCCAGGGACCAGAATTTTCTCTGGTCAGAATATCCTTGACCACTCTTGGGCTTCTCTATACTTTCTGTTATATTTGGTCAAATTGATAGAGTAGAGACAAGAGAGCAAGCACTTGAAGAGATTTTATTTCCGTGAAATTGATCTATCTAGACTAGAAATGGTATATTTATGACGTCAGCCCTTCTTACTTCTATGGCAGACATTACTAATAGATCGCAGAAATCACCCCAGGCTGAGTTCGGCCTGGGATCTTTCTCAACATAGCAGGATATCTGAAAAAAGTTGACACATCCATTGCTGTGTTCTTAGTGAAAATAAGCAAACCTGGAGTGTCATTCATTGTTCATTCTTCCAAGAGTTCATTAATTCCCTTCTTAAGATATAATGAATTAACTCTTTTAGAATTTTTAAGATATTGGAAATAAAAGCAGATTTGGCTTTTAGGGTCATATTCCTATAATCTCAGATGCACTTTTAATTTTTTTCTACATACTTTGACTTTTCTAAAATCAAGATGGATTATTCACAGTGGATGAGCACATTAAATGTTGTATTCTTTCTTCTTTTCTGAAAAGGCTTCTATTAAAGCAATGGTACCTCATAATTGAAGACACCTTAGCATGGAGAAATACTAACAAAACATACTATGACTTTACACAAGTGTCCCATGGATCTGTTTTCCCACCGATAGTATAGCAGGATTAGTTATCACCATGAAGTTCCTGTCACCTCCAATTGAAATAGTTTTGAGTCAGTTGAGAGATTCAGTCATTCTTACCATCAGTCAAGGAATGAATGTTTTAAAAAGTCACATGATTTCTTATGAGGGAACAAGGAGAAGAGGAAATCAAATGCAAACATTTTCGCTAGTCACCTTACAAATCATGTATCAAACCTGGTGTTGAAGATACATGTCCGGTGGCAGTACTGAGCTTCTGACTTTCTGTTTGGTAGGGCTGATCTGAGGCTAAATTTGATGTACCTTATTCTAAAAGCAACCCTGTTGCTCTCCTGGGAAGTCATAAAACCATGGCCTCATTGGACAAATTCATCATACCAGCTTTAATATATGTGTGTGTGTGTGTGTGTGTGTGTGTGTGTGTGTGTGTGTGTGTATATATTCATGTTTTCAAAATGGAAATGCTTTTATTGCATTTTTTTCCAAAATAATTCTTGTTCATTCTGTAATATCCAAATGCTATAGAAGTATGTAAAATAGAAAGTGAAAAATTTGCACCTCTGAACCCCTATCCCAAACTTACCCAGAGATTAGATTAACATTGTACATACACTTTTACATACGTAGACATGGATATGCATGGAAATAGGGAAACAGATACAGGCTTGAGGATATGTCTACACATACATCTCCATCATCTCTGCTTTGTTTAACAAATACATAGATTATACTGTGTCCTGTTATCTGCCTATTTCCACTTAACATATGCTGCGTAAGTTTTTTCCCATGGATGCATGTGTAAATGTTGTCTTTTTGAAGGGGCCTTTGGCAATGCAAATATGTGAATGTATCACACATTAGTTCTATCTTTCTTTCTTTCTTCTTATTTATTTATTTATTTTTCTCATTCTGTTGCCCAGGCTGGAGTCCAGTGGCATGATCATAGCTCATTATAATTTCTAACTCCTAACGCCTGGGCTCCAGCAGTCCTCCACCTCAGCCTCCCTAGTAGCTAAGACGACAGGAACACACCACCACTACCAGCTATTTTATTATTATTATCATTATTATTATTTTCTAGAGACAGGGTCTATGTTGCCCAGGCTGGTGTCAAACTCGTGGCCTCAAGTGATCCTCCTGCCTCAGCCTCCCAAAGTGCTGGGATTACAGATGTGACCACTGCATGTGGCCTAGTCTAGTCTCTATTAAAGACCAACTAGATATCTTCCATTTTCTTTTCTATTACAAACAAATCTACATAAACCTTTTGCCCACTTGCCTGATTATTTCCTTAGGTCCACACGATGCTCTTGTGCCATTTAATTCCCTTTATTGATCCATGCTAGAGAATTGCTGTATTTTGAAAGCTCAGGACTGAAAATTTCCTCCATTCAAGTCAATTTGCATTTATTAATGCCTTCTTCTTGCACAGTCAGGAGCTGGACACGAGAGAAACCCTACACTGTCCAAGTGGGAAGTATTATTTGAGCACCTATTAAAGGCCAGGTCATTTATATTTTATCTGCTGAGCAATAGATTTTGAAGATGAAGAAACAGAGAATCAATTACATAAATTGTTGAAGCTTACACAGCTAGTATAAGTGTCAGAGCCCAAATTCATAATACTGTCTTCTGATGTCAAACCAGTGTCTGTTCAGTATAACACATTGTATTCCAAGGTATGTACACAACTAGCAGAGAACATGATACGAATCTCAACAGAGAGATAAAATGCTTCAGCAGCAAAAGGAAAAACATAATTTATGATAGCTGGGAAGGTCTGGAAGACTTCCTGAAGATGAAATTTCAGCGTGATTTTGAAGCACGAATAGAACCTCATCAAGAGTGGTCCTCTCGTCTCAGGAATTCAATGCTTTGGCAATTGTGTCACAGCAAGTTCTGCTGTGAACAGCTCACCAGATGATATTTCTCTGTGAACCAAGTCTCCCATGCCTTTTGGATTAAAACCAACCGACCAACCAACCAACAACAAACACCTGCTCCAATTCCCACTACTAGCTAATCCTCTCTAAAACATACTTGATTTGATCACCTGCAGTGATGGGGAACCCACTACCATATAGAAGAACCCATTCTACATTTAGAGGACTCTAGTTTTACATTTTTTTTATTGCATTGAGCCAAATTTGCCTTCTGTTAATTTTAGGGTGGTTTTATCAATAATGCTTGGGTGCCTCACAGCAGAGATTTAAGACCCTGTTCCATCACACTGTCACCCTTCTCAAATCACAAGACTGGCCTAAAATTCACTTTTACCACCTTTAGACTGAGAATAAAGTATACACCCCAAAATTGTGGTAAGGATTAAATTTAAGATGAATATTACATAGGTACAGTGTCTGGCACATGGCGGATACTCAGTCAATTGTAGCCATTAGCATCCCTGACCCTCAGTTTTTTGCCCACTTGTTTTCAGTTGCTCGAACAACATAATCAGTTGCCTAAATGCCCTCTGCTGTGGACACACTCTATTCCTGCTTCCAGCTCAGAAGGCTTGCTTTTGAGATGCCCTTCAGCATCACGATCTGGCTGCAGTTTACATATGTCCCTTTTACCAGGCGTGATTGGGGTTCCCCAGATATGGCTTGACCAGGGCACCATGGATGAAGTCATTACTTCCCTTAATCTCTACCCTCTCCACTTCTGAAGGTTGTGTTCTAATTTTTTGCAACTACGTCCTGCCCTTAACTCTCATTAAGCTTAGAGTCAAAGACATTTAGGCTCAATTCAAGGAGGCAGGGAGGATGGAGAGAGGACAATGGGAACATTTGCTTACCACCTCTCTTCTTTTTCTCCATTTCAGGGCCCTTTAGAAATTGGGTCTCTGTCTGATAGCTGTGTCAACAGCTGATTGGGTAGTGGTGCTAGGAATAGAATGGTCTGTTAAAGGTTCTATGGTTTCCAGCCTGGTGGCATCTGGATCCAGCCCCTGACTCCTTCAGAAGCAATCCCTGTCTTGATCTTGCCTGCTGATACAATGAAAAGTTAATGTGTGGTGTCCTTTCTTCACCTCTTGCTTCCTACTCCAGCAGTCCTGAGTCCTATCTCCAATGAAGAAGATTTCATTTCTGGTATTTTAGAAAAGTGGTCACTCTGATCTATGATTTCTCTGCAGGGAAAACTTGAAGCATGGCTGGCTTTTGATTTACGGATCTCCACTGCCTATGATTTATTACCCAGCACTTTCGCCTTTGGTCTCTCTCATTCCCTCTCTTCTCCAGCCTTTGAGCACCTCCAGCCCTTCTCTCTATGGCTTCTCCTGAATTCTCCTGTCTTTGTTGTGTAAATGTAAACATTGGTTTAGTGCCTGTTATGTACAAAGTCCCGTGCTGGGTGCCTATGGCAGTTGTTACATTTCAGCCTAACAACAGCCTGACACAAAATAAATATCTCTATTCTCATTTTACAAATGAGAAAACAGGCTCAGAGAGGTGAAGTGACTTGCCCGAATGGGCTGTAAAGCTTGTGTGCTTTCTACTCTAATACTCTACTTTGAATCATGGCTAACATTTACTTAGAGCTAATCAAATTATCCATATTATCTCATCCTCCCAAACACTGTTATTATTCTCATTTTACTGGTGCCACAACTAAGAGTTAGTACCATGGAAGAACTTACTCACCATTCATGTAGCTGTAAGTTATAAAGCTACGATTTGACTTGGGGACTCCAGAGCCAAGCACTTCATCTTGACTCTATGCCAGCAGTCCCCAGAATTTTTTGGCACCAGGTGCCAGTTTCATGGAGGACAACTTTTCCATGGACTGGGTTGGGGGGTCAGGGGAGGCACAGGTCAGGCAGTGATGTGCGGCCCAGTCCCTAACAGGATGGATACTGGGCTGTAGCCTGGGGTTTAAGGACCGCAGCTCTATGCAATCAGGAACCCTTGTTTAGAGATGTTCACATCAGATTCCCAAGGGTTATTAGGGAACAGAACAAGAACTCAAATGCGGAGGGGTGAAAAATAAACTCCTCAGGCTCCTCTTGGGGGGGCACTTGCCTGAGAGGAGAGAGGCCCGTGGATAGAGTGTGATTATGGAGTGATGAATTCTTGGCACCTCAGGAAATATTCCGCCCAAGTGGTGAACTATACAAAGAGGACTTTTTGAAAGGCACCTCATAAATCGTGCCCACAAAACATACACACATAAGCCTGGTCCTTTTTCAGCTGCCGTGCAGGTGCCTAACACAGTCTCCCATTTGTGGGGTCTGTTGTCGTAAAACTCCTTCAGAGGGGCACGGAGAGGGCAGCAGGAGAGAGAGAGCCTCCTGTGTAGCCTCCCAGGGTGCCTGGGCATCTTGAAGATGCTGGAATGTAGAGGAAAGTGATTCATAGTGTGACCTGGGAAAAGGACATACCATTCCCTCTCTAAGCCTTGGTTTCAACATTTTAAATCAGAGTCAGTCAGACTAGGTCACTGGGTCTCATCTGGGGTGATTTTGCCCCTCAAGGGACATTTGGCAATGTCTGGAGACAGTCTTATTGTCACGACTGAGGCAGAGGCGCTATGGGTGGTGGGTTGAGGCTCTAGAATGCTACTGAACATCCTACAGGAGTACCCCCGCAACAAAAAATTATCCAGCCCAAAATGTTGAAAAATTAGGTGATCTCAAAGATCCTCCCTAGCTTTATTTGTCTGTGCAGCCTTCAGGTCTCTCACAGATCCTCTCTGGTGCTGAATCTGGGGCTCTGAATAAGTTCCTAATGATGACCACCAGAGAACAGAATAATTCTTGCTAAGACTAGCGTTCAATGTGACCTCCACCCTGAGGCATCGTTATAATAATTCTTTGTAATAGTTGCTATCATTTATTGACAGTTTACTCTGTGCCAGGCATTGGGCATTTCTCATACTCAACTTATGATGATGAGACCATTCTCACTCTCTTAGAGACAGGGAAAAAAAATGAGTTACAGACAAGTTTTGAGTTAGAGACACATGTATTTAGGCATAGAGGAAAGAGAATCAGGCAAGATTCTCTTTGGAAGGCAAGATTTCCAAATTTCCTAACTGGGAGAAAAGAGTACGAAAGAGTTCATGAAGCAAGAAAGCAGACAGTTGGAAAGGGTCTTTGGGGGTGCTCAGGCCTAGATTCAAATGCCCAATGTCATGGTCACCTTGGTGTCTGAGCTGGTCAAGTCAGGTCATTACTCTGAGCCGTGCTTGGGCACTTTGCCCATTAAATGGGGGCGGAAAGAATAACACATTCAGGATGATGTGAAGACTAAATACATTTTTTGTTGTTATGTTTTTCATGGTGCTTCTAGAAGTGAATAAATGTGATTTTTTAGGTATGTGTAAAGTGCATACCAGTGACTAGCTAGCACATGGTAAGTGTCAATAAGTTTTAGTTATTGTTGTTGGTTTTTCGTCATTATGGTAATCATTTCTATTTGGTCAGAGCCCCAAGGCTGGTGACCTTCTAACTCCTAGGGTTCCCATATCCTAGAAGTGAAAATTTGAGGTCAAAGTCTATATATACCTCTCTTCCATTTTGTACACCTCGCACAATTAACGTGGGCGGGTCCTAAGGTAATTTTTGAATGGGCGTCTGAAATACCACACTCAGGTCAGGGACGGATAGGAAACTGTTGGGACAAGAAGTTCTCATTCGTTTATTGACCTTTATTCGCCACCTCAAAGGCCTAACCCTCGGTCTGGGCACCTTCCTTCATCGCTGCTGTCTCGTCTTGCCTTTCAGGAAGGCCCACCTGATCCTGCGGCGGCTGGAGAGGGTGAGCAGCCACTGCTCCAGCCTCCTGCGAAGCGCCTACATCCAGAGCCGCGTGGACACAGTGCCCTATCTTTTCTGCCGCAGCGAGGAGGTCCGGCCTGCAGGCATGGTGTGGTACAGCATCCTCAAGGACACCAAAATCACATGCGAGGAGAAGATGGTGTCCATGGCCCGAAACACGTACGGGGAGTCCAAGGGCCGGTGAGGGAGGGTGCTGCCCTCCGCGAGCACAGAGACTCTCCGTGGGAGGGGAGCAGTATTCTCGTGGATCCCGGGGCCTGGGTGGGCTGGGGGACAGCTGAGGATGGGCCTGGCAGACGAAGCTTGCCAGCAAGGCCAAAGCGAACTGTTTCTCCTGTGGATAGCAGACTGAGAACTTTGTAAACAATGGAATTATTCACTTTTCTCTATCTTTTATTTTTTCTAAGATATTATTTGAGTCTATGAAAAGTCCCTCCTTTTTAAACCTTTTCTTATGGATGGCAGTCAGTCCTGAGGCAGGAGCTTTCAGGTGGAGACCAAGCGGCCTTTCCTCTTCGTCCTCCCTCCTGCCACACTCAGCTTCCTTCCTGCCCTGGACCTCTGGAGAAGACCTGTGGAGAAACAGTTTTACCTCTTCGGCATCAGGAAGGAAGCCCTGGGGATTGTCGCAGTGAGGAAGCTTGGGTCTTTAAGGACTTCTCTTTTACTTTTCTCCCCAGACATTATTGAGTTTGCAGGACCCCTGCCTCTTCCTGCTACCTATGGGTCTGCCCAGAGTCCCTGCAGGACTTTCCATGCATTAAAAATTCCTATTGTCTCTCTTCTGCTTGGGTGGTGTTTCTTAGCCATTGTGTTGGGGTTCCTCTGTTTATTCACTCAAGAAATATTTACTGAGTATCTGTTATGGGCCAGGCACAGGGCATGCAAATAGAGACAGAGAAGCTTCTTTCCTTCAGGGAACTTATGGCCCAGTGGAAACTGTAGAGAAGCAGTCTAGTGATTTCAGGCCGTGATAGAGAAAGAATGAAGTTTAAAGGGTAGAGGATGGACTCATTGATGGGTCATGATACACACTGCAGGTGCCCTGAAATGCTTCCTTGAAAAGTGATGCTTAAGCCCAAAGGATGAGGAGGAATAAGCCAGAGAGGTAGAAAGGATGGGATTTGCTCTAGGCAGAAGGGATGCCATGAACAAAAGCCCAGAGGTAAGAGAAAATATAACTCATGCAAGCACTTTCATTGAGAATAGGGATCAAGTTGGGAAATGGGGAGGCTGGAGGCTTGGCAGGACATTGGAAGCTTTGGACAAGGAGTTTGACAGTATCTGGAAGTAACCAGGAGCCTCTGCAGAACTTTAACAGATGACTAAAATAGTCAACTAGTTCTTTAAGAAAAATCACTCTAGCTCAGGGTGAAGGATGAATTGGAGAAAGCCCCAAAGAGATGGTGGCCACTGACATTTTCCAGACAAGAGGTGATGGCAGCTTGGATGCTGTGGTCATGAGGGAGACATTCCAGCATTGGAATCTTTTTATTCATCTATTTTAAAACAGCTTTATTGAAGTATAATCTTCTTTTAAATGGCAATTGTACTGCTTCCAGGACGTTCCCTGGAAGGGTAATGAGTATGAAGAGGCATTATAAAATCTTAACACCTGGTATTGGCCCAGATAAGCTAGCTAGAGGGAATGGGATGTGGGTCAGGTGTGTCATGATGCACAGATGATGCCTATTTAAGAGAATGGAGCGGGGCACTATGGGTATTCATAGAAAAAGACGCTGAGTAACAACAGTAAGCAGTTAGAAGTATGCCTCCTTTCCAATATGGTGAGTACTGATGAGATCAACCGTCCCCTTCCTGAAAACCTACATATTGAGGCCATTTCCCCCAGGGCCGGGATTCTATATGGGGAAAATGGGTAATGTAAGGGAAACAAGGCAGAATGGGATGCTTGCAATGTAGGTGCCCTAGGGAGTGTCTCCACCTCCAACAATCTAAGCTCAAAGATGCTCTTTCAAGAAGTTGTATTATCATTGGGTTTATGTCCCTGCAAGTATACAGGTGGAGTTTCTAAATGCCTCTCATGTATATCCTTTCCTAAGCCCGGGGTCCTAGGCCTTCACTAAGCTATGAGATTGCTGTGGCTTTCCACTGCCATGACCCAACCTGAGAAAATTTTGCTCAACAGTTGCAGAAAATCAAACCACTCAGTGTGCCAGGGCGGTGGTCTGAGCCTGATTAAGTTTGAATCTGACTCCACTGCTGTTCACCAGCTACTGCCCTTCGGTGAGTAATTTGACATTTGAACCTCAGTTTCCTCATCAACAAAATGGGGTCAGTGATGGGGTCAAGTCCCACTTTATGGAGTTGTTGTGCAGCCTGGGTGAGAGAGGCACTAACACGCATCCCTGCAATGTGCAGTCGGGGTGTTTACTCCTAATAGAGACAATGTGCATGATACTTTGAATCTTGGACAGACAGCTAGAAAAATTGGCTGGGAAAGGCCTAGAGAATTCTGATAAAGAGAAGGAATTAATTACTAACAGCTCTGTGAGATGTATGAATTGTAAATAGTACCAAAAACTTAAAGAGAAGTGGTTGTGACGGTGGAAATTAACACCATAGCAAGAGCCGCAAAGAGGAACGTGCGGTTTTCTCTGAGGCTCTCACAGGCAGCTGTGGCCCCTGAGAATGTCCATCGTCAGGCTGTCGCCAACTTATTCTCCCATCCATGCCCCTCTCTGATTTCAACTTCCTTTTCCTGGCACTGTGGAGTCTGTTACCTTCCCAGCCATTCGAAGGCTCTCAAAAGCAGGAAGCCAGAAGCCTGGTGAGACAGGTGTGTGTGTGTGTGCGTGCCTGCACCCTGGCAGGAAAGGAGATCAGAACAATATTTGTTAAGATGTTTCGTTGGGAAAAGAAAAAGAAAAATTCTTGAAGTGCAAATGAAGCAGCTGGGTTTGGTGCCCTGGCCTCTGATTCATGTGCTGCCATGGAAAATGCCAGGGAGGCTCATGCCACAGTATGCTGACAAGGATAGGACTTCTCTTGTTGTCTCTACCATCATAGAAAGAAGTTGTGAACATACAGAGATGTGTGTTAGGGGTCAGGATATCGCCCCTGAGTGACCCCCTCCTTCCGTATGGTCAAGAAGGCTCTTCTGTAGGCAGGCTCCGTGACAAAGCAGGCACTACACAGACAGATGCTGGTAACTACCCTTTAGAGAGTCCTCGAGCCATCAGTGACTCCACATATTTATCTCATTTATCCATGTGCCGAACAGCCACGTACTATTGTGATTACCATTTTACAATTAAAAAACTGAGGTTTAGGCAGACTGAATAACCTGCCCGAATCCTATAGCTAGTAAGTGATGATATTGAGATCCTGAGATCTAAACTTGGGCAAAGTAATTCTGACAGGTGAATGCTGTGCTTACTACCTCCTAGGGCAGACGGGTGCAAGGCTTCCCTTCTCCGTCTTCAGTCAAAAGCTAAGTCTAACTTCCAACCAATACCTGAGTACTGATTTCCAGGTTTGGGGTACTGAGATGAACAGGATCCAGCTCCTGCCCTTAAGGAACTCCCAGAATTTAGCTAACTAAAGAGGAGTGTGATAAAATCAGACACTTTGGAGTCAAGCCCATCTGGGTTTAAATATTGGCTATGCAATTTTCAGTGAGGAGGGGCTAAACACAGAGAAATTCGGAAGGCAAATTCAGCAGGTCTTGCTAACTAAGAGGCTCAGGTTAGCTGGCATTAACTTAACCTCTGTAAGCCTCATTTTACTTTACAGGGGATAAATATACTACTTCAAAAGACTGTTGGGAATATTAATTTAGATGATGTACATAAAGCCACTGGATGCCTTAAACAAAAGCACTCACTAATTATTATAGCGACTTACTTACATAAGAAAGGGTGGGTGCAATGAACTCTGCCTTTGGAAGGCAAGTCATCTTCCCAAAGCCTTCACAGTCAAAGGATGTGTAAGAGTTCAGTAAGTCGAGCAATAGAGATAGGGCATTAGGGGTAGAGAGACCAGCCATAATATCAGTGAAAAAGTGTGCCATGTTTGAGGGATGGTGAGCAACTGGTGTGGGTAGGGAGATGGAAGGTGTGTTTGGAGAGGTTGTCAGAGCCAGACCACCTTGGCCATTGTAAAGCACTGGATTGGAAGGAGAAGAGCTGTGATATGGGCAGACAGGCAATTTGAAAAGCCCTTTTGGCTGCAGAGTATTAGTGGAGAGGAGAGAGCCAGTGGCAAGGAGACTAGTATTGTTTAGAAGGGAGATGAGGAAGCCCAAGCTAGGGCCGTTGCCATAATGAGGTTGGATCTGAGAGATGTTAAGGACGTTGACTCAATGGGACTTGTTAACTAAGGCCCGATGAGTTGGGTTTTCTCTTTCTCTACTGGGGACTGAGTGTTAGACTGGGCAGAACCAGCTGGGACATGAAGAGGATGATGAATCACATGGGTTCAATGGACAGTGAAGGGATGAGGCATGATTTGCATCACGCAGGGACAGTCACTGGAACATCAGAGAGCCAAGAATGTAGTTTAGCTTTATGTGGAAACCAGTCCCGGACCTGAGTGTAATTATGCACAAATGTGATATGACTTCCAAATGCAAGTGTGTGAACCACAGTGAGGGGCTTGTGTAAGTCACACAGAATTTTGTGGAAGAGTAAAGTAGTAGACTTGTGAGAAGAGTACTGAGTTCCTTCTTGCCCCTCCTTTTCCTCATCCTCATCACTACCCTCATTACCACCATCGCTTAATCGATTTATTACTTATCATAAGTCAGATTCTTTACATAAATATTATTTCATATACTCCTCACAACAACTCTGTGATGAATAAATTATCATCCTCATTTTATATAATAGGTGAAAGAAATGAGCCTCAGAGAATTTAAGAAACTTCCTGGTGTCAGGGATCTAGTATGTGGTAGCACCAAATTTCAATTCAGATGACCTCCGAGACCTTCTGCCTCTCTTGGAAGGAGCTGGTAACTCTTTCCTCTAAGGTCTCATACCAGGAACTCCCTAACTCCATTTTAGCACTTTCCTCACCCAATATCTTCTTCCCCCACAGGACTATGGGCAACACAATGGCGTAATCTAGGTAGGATCTTCTCTGTACCCTGTATCCTTGCACTGGACCTAGCCCATAGCTAACAGCCATTACAATTGAGCTTGATGCCTAGAATGAGGAGACCCTGAGGGAGGATCCCCCATCAGCCCCATGAATGCCCCGGGTTCCTCAGGAACAGTGTCTCTTCCAACCTGCACCATCGATGCAGCGTACGAGGGGCCTGGAGAGAAGGCCACAGCCAAACAAAACCCACAGGCTTTGTGTGGGGGTGTGCTTTTTAATTGGCCTCTGCCCATAAAACTGCCAGACCCTGAAAGGCGTTCACTGTCTGTCTCCCTTTGGAAACTTTGCTCCATGTGTTTGTACATGTTATAGCCAAAGCCAAGCTGTTCTGTTTTCCTGTTTTACAAGAGTTGGCAGCAGGGGAGGACAAGGGGCCACAGGTGTGCTCTGCTGGACAAGCAGGCATGTGTGCCTGTGTGTGTGTGCATGTGTTTAAGAGAGACAAGGAGACTGAGGAGGTAGTCAGTTTAGGTAGTAGCAGGCACCCCAAATTGGTAATTAAGAATTCAGATTCTAGGCCCAGCTCTGACACTAACAGGCTATAGGAGTCTGTGCTACTTTCTCCCCAGTCTTGCCCTCAGTGTCTCTTCATAAACAGGTGGGAATGGACAAGAACTTCACTGAGGAATTCTTCAACTTGAATACTCTTGGAGTTTCAAGCTCTTGGGGCCTGCAACTAGAAAAGGAGAGGGTAAACAATTCTATATATTTGTAGAGGACAGCAATATTTAGAAAGCAAACTCCTGGAGGGGAAGGATTACTTATTCTAGGAAAGCTACTCTGACCATACCCTCCAAATTCAGGAGGGGTTTCTCCTTTCAATTCTCACAACCCCCACATTTCTGCAATGTTCCTGCCTAAACCATTGGGTTCTAATTTTCCCTTTAGCTGTCTGTTTTCCCCCAATGTGGCAGCTCCTGGATAAGGCCATGTTTTATTTCTCCAGGGCTCAGGGTAGATTGAGCCGTATGGTAGATGCTCAGAAAATTTGTGCTGCTGCTGTTCCGTGTAGTTTCCAAACCATTTTTATTTAAGCCTTCTAGGACGGGTCTCATGATCTATACTTCGTAGATGAAGAAATGGAGGCTGAGATATGCATTTGTGTTCATATAGGATCTCCAAGCCAGAGCAGACTTTTGGGCTTCTTTCTTCTGGCTCCCAGTTCCCTTTGGAGTCTGCCAAGGGACCCATTCATAGGCTTGCTGAGGGGCCACAGAGGGACTGAAGAGACTGTATGTACAGGACCTAGGAAAGTCCACTCAAATGTAAGGCCTTAGCACTCTCCCCTTTAGTACAAGAGGCTGGTCTCTGGGGGATTCAGGTTAGAATGACAAATTTTGATAGCAACCAGAGTAACAATTGCCCTATGTTGAACACGCTTCATGGCCAGGGTCTGTGCTAAGCACCTTAGTTGCAGTATCTCATGTAGTCATCACACACACCCCATATTGTGTCTATAAACACCCCATTTTATGGAGCAAGTCTAGAGGCTCAGGGAAGTTAGTGATTTGCCTGCACTCGCACCCTTAGTGAGGAGCTCGGTGCAGTTTGCAGTTCTGACCTGAGACATGGAAACCCTACGGCAGCCTTCCCATGACCAGAGGTCAATGCTCCCATTTTAGAAAGGTGGAGACTGAGAGCCAGAAAGGAAAACAGTGCCTTTGCAAGGTCATGCAGATGACAGAACCAAGAGTGAAATATTTCTTGATTTTATCTCCCATGCATTCCTGACCCCCTGGTAACCTCAGGCCCAACCCCTTCCCTGACCTCTGGGCAGGTAGAGAATGGCAGGGAGAAAGCCTTGCTGCTTCTTACAAATGGAAGCAAGTGCCAAGTTGGGTCAGCCACCTCCGGCGGTTTTGCAGCACAAACACCAGCTGATTGCTGCAGTTCAGTAGGTTTTATGATCAGGGATGACGTAGTTTCTTCACTCACTTGCAAGCTATTCAACTCCACAGTCAATGAACAGCCTTCCTGGGGCACAAAAAGAGGCGAGTGCTTGAAGGGGCTGTCTCCAGTGATCAGCAAGGCCTGCCTTGCCTTATCAGAAAATAAAGGCATGACTGATTGTGTAGCCTTGGGCAAATTTCTTCTCCTCTTTGGATCTTTATCTGCTATGCAATATAATTTGGAGAATTGGGTTCAAATATCCAAAAGATCTGGGAGCTGGGGGTGGAGGAATACAGATTCCCAGGCCACACTTATTGAGATTTCAGTAAGTCTTGACAGAGGCCTGGGAATCTGTATTTTTGCAAGTTTCCCAGGGTAGCTTTGATGCACGCCATGTTTCAGAACTGCAGATCTGGATGATTTCCAAGAGCCTTTCCAACCAGAGAAAACAGAGTCTGTCAGTTTACACGGGGAAGCTGTCAGTTTATACCAAGGCCTAATCCTGTCTTCAGATATTGCAAAGAGCAAGTGTGCAGCTGAAGTCATGGACTGCTTTGTTGGGGTTCAGGAGAACAGAGATAAGACAAAAAGATGTCTGCTAAGGCAGTCTGCATGGAAAGGCTGCTCTTTTTGGTGGGGGTGGATATGGCGAGTTTTCCATCATTAGAGAGGTACAAATTGAGAGGCAACCAAGGTGACGTGCAGGTACCTGTTACATGGAACAAAATACCTAGAGAAGGAATTTTTAAGGGATAGAGTAATTCTGAGGAATGAATATTGGTCTTTGGAGTCAGACAAATTGAGTTCAAATCCCAGCTTCCCCCAAAACATGGAAACTTTACAGGCCTGGAATTCAATTTTCTCACCAGAAAAACAAGAATCACCAGATTCATCCATCTCACTGGGACAATTATAAGGAAGACACTATAAATGAATAAGAAAGGGGCCTGGCATAGAAACTGACACACAGTAAGTGCTCAGTAAAGGCGTGTGGTTTGCTTTTTCTTTAGTTTTCTCTTGCCCAGTCCCTTGGCATCAATATTTGTTCCCACAAAACCTAACTTCAGGGAGAAAGAGTTTCTCACCCAGCCTCATGTTCTGTTACATAAGACACTGGCGCTTGCACTAAAAACAAAATCAGCAAACAAAAACAGAACAGAGGATGATTACTGGGCAGCAGGGGTTTCTGTGGTTGGCTGAGGTCCGGGGCATGGGCTGCAGATGAGAATTTTCTGCCCCTGTTTCTTTTAAGTCTCCAAGTGAAACTTCCAGTTGGGGATGGTCCAGGCTCAGAACCCGCTCAGCACATCTGTAATTGGGTTAATGGTATTTGAACTTGCTTAATCTATTTATTCCAGTGTCAGTGGGATGTAACAGTCATAGAACATGCTGCCACCCTCTATGCTGAGCAAAACAGGCAAAAATGGCAACAGATTCCATAATCTCCTGCATTATCCTGGTCATACCACAGTGCAGAATCAAGTTTAAGCACTGTCATGCTCTGACCCTCTTCATAAGACCTTTTTGTCTTATGTTTTATACCCAAGTAATGCCAACTTGCCTACAGTTCTTTGCCCACCCCTTGTTTTTTCAGACCTCCGTACCTTTGCTCATCCTGCTTCCATACGCATGCATACTCTTGCCATCTTTTTTCTTTCTGCCTAACTCTTACTTTAGTGGACAGTAGCAATTGCTCTTTTGGCTGTTCAGCAACAGTTACTCCTTCTCAGCAACACCCTGATTCTTTTTAAAGGGAAGGAGTAGAGAACAACCACGTTTAGCCTATTGGGTATGGTCATCGATATGTCATATTCTCCCATTCCAGATGACCCAGGCCTATGACCTGTGTGCAGCCAATATGGGAGTCTCACTTCCAGAACTCTGAATCTTAATCAGAGTGACGTGAGAAAGGAAACCTGGAATTTGTTGAGCTGTAGTGCCTGGATGAGATTTTTTATTTCTTCTTGCTACCAAGCCCTGGCTTTCTAACTCTTTCAAGTCTCATTCTCCAGCTTTGCCTCACAGCTTGAAACCTGTGAGCTGAGCTTCCCCAAACGATTGTAATAAATTCCTTTCGGGCCAAATTCTGTTTTGCTGCCTCTTGCCACCTACGAATCATGATGCCTATATCCAACCATGATCCAAGGCTGTTTTCTTTGGAAAGCGTTCCTTGAACCCTCAGAGATAGGGCTTATTTAGTCATTCACGGTATTCCTATGGTGACCTACTATATACTTGGTGCTGTGCTGGGCTCAGGCAATAGAAAACCTGGGTACCTGACCCCTCCTCTGAAATTCCCAAGCACCAGGGATTACCTCTATGTTAGTTAGTTCTAACAGAATGTTGGAAAGCTCTGGTTTTGTAGCTTGTCTATTCCAAAGTCTCTGCCATCTCTGATGACAGTGCAATGCTCCATTCATTCCATGCTTCTCGAGCCTAGCACAGTGCCTGGCACAAACCTGATGCTAAATAAATTTGTGTTGAACTGAACTGACTTACTTTTGGGGGTTCCCTGCAAAGCAGTCTCAACCTTAAATTCAAAACTACTTTGAGAGCTAACCCAGACACTGTTGTGTTTGGGAAAGCAAAGAGGAAAAAAATGGTTGGAAAAAAAAATTGCCATGGATGTGTGCTTTGGTTCAATGAGGCATTCTTTTGCTGTTAGCCTAATTTTTTAAAATCACCTTCTAGCAGTAGCCATGACCCAATAAGTGCTTTGGTGACTGGATGGAAAGATTTCATCTAGGGTGCTAGTAAAAATCCCAATAAAAGGGATTCCCATTCCCTGTTTCTTTCCACACCCTCTTCCCTTCCCATAAGGAGCCTTAATGGACCCTCAGTGCAACTCTGACATGATGGAAACTGCAAAGGGATGGAATTTCCACACTGGACAGAGAACAGAAGAATGTTATTCTTCTCACTGCAACCTTGGAACTGGCAAGCTGCCCCTGGGTGGGAGAAGGGGTGTGTAGGGAAAGGAACTAGAGTTGGGGTGGAGGTGGGGAGGGGCAACAGAGACTGAGATGATGGCATGCCAGGCCTCCAGATGTTTGCTCCTTGCAGATGTGTTGGCGATGGTTTGGCCCACACATCTGGGAGATATCATCACCACGCTCACATCTGTACAGCACTCTACAGGTTATGAAGCCCTCTCCCTGTTGTCTCTAATCGGATTCCCATGGCAGAACAAATATTGTTGTCCACATTTTACCAGTGAGGCTCCTAAAACTGTCACAAGCCCTTGTTTAGGTAGTAATAACAATAACAACGGCAGTGATGATGATGATAGCCAACACTAATAAAGCACTCATTATGGGCCAGGCCCTGGTCTAAGCACATTATAATGTTAGCTCATTTAGTCTACACAGTATTTCTTCAAGATAGACATTTTTATCCCCACTTTACAGATAAGGATGAGTCACACAAGGGTCTAGTAAGTTGCTCAAGATCACACAGAGAGCCAGTGGCAAAGCCAGAATTCAAGCCTAGGCAGTTTGCCTCCAGGGTCTATGATCGTAACTGTTATTTCCTGCCTGTCTATTGAAGCTGGGAATAGAAGCAAGTCTGACTCTTAATTTCACCTCCCTGCTTATAGCATTATGTGAAGATAAAAGTGTGATTCCGGTAGAAGACATGAATCCATTCAAACAAGCTCTAGGAGACTATAATATGCCTGGCACTGGATTGGTCAGTGGACACAGAGTTGAGGGAGAATGTCTTACCACCCCATTCCATGTGGTTTTAAGTGTTATCGGCACAGTGGCCATTCTATCTCCAGCTCCTTAAACCATGCGTAGCACATTTTGGTAACGTAATAAATATGTGTTGAACGAATGAATGGGTTGCACCTGTTCCTGAGCAGTTCCCAATCCAGAGAAGAAACAATAAGTGGATATATGAGGTCTGTCCAGAAAGTATCCAGCCATGTAATAGGAAAAATAGAGGCATTTATTGAAGAAGATACAAGATACAAGAAACACTGTACATAGGACAATGATGCCTCAGTCCTCTGCAAAGTAGGCACCTTGGGACCTCACACAGTTCCTCTAGTGTCTCTTAACTGAACCTGTACATGTCCAACATTATCAGGTGTTCTGCTCGTTGCAGGCCTTCCAGAACGTGGATCACTTTCAGCAGATTCTCAGCCATCTTTGAAGTATTTATACCATACTTTCATTTGCGCTGCACTCATTGCATTATCCCCGAAAGCCTTCTGAATCATCCAAATAGTTTCTGCAGAGGAATCTTCAAGCTTAACACAAAATTTGATGCAGATTCGTTGCTCTACTCAGTCAGTCGTTTTGCATGTGACAGCCACGCGGCACACATGCTCCCTCAATGGTGTCTAGCACCCCACTGACGAGTGCAGCAAAGTCGTCATGGTTCACGCGTGAGCATTACAGTTTGCTCTCCTTGGTTGCCAGGTTACATTGATGTTATGCAAACCATTCTCATTATGCTAACTATGGCTGGATACTTTCTGGACAAACCTTGTATATTCATTTAATTATATGTTATATAATAATTATAGATACAGAGATAGAGTGTTGAGACCTACAGTGTAGTTTAGCGATGGGATGGATGAGCTTAAGAATGTAGGTGATTTTCTGGCACTTACAGTAGTTCAACACACCTGAAATGGAGAGAGATCATAGGTACAGTATCTATCAGATATGTCTGGACAGGTAAGCAGAGACATGTTCTGAAGAGTTGGGCATTAAGTTATAGGGCGGGGTAAGCAAAATTTGTTCTTTGAAGGACATATAGTAAATATTTTGGGCTTTGTGGACTGTATGGTCTCTGTTGTGACTACTGACATCTGCTTCACAAAAGCAGCCATGGGTAGTATGTAAATGAATGAGCATAGCTGTGTTCCAATAAAACTTTATTTACAAAAATAGTCAAAGGGCCAGATCTGGCTTATGGGCTATAGATTACAGATTGGTGTTGAGTGCCGTTGATGCAGTCAGATCAGATTAAGTTGTCTTCCTTCATTCGCTTCTTAAGTATTTATTGAACTCCTACTACGTACCATGCATATCACTTCACTTTTGTTGCTTACAGGCCTGAGGGTCAGAAATAGTCCACTGCACAGCCTGACAAGTGCTGTGATGGATGGAAACAGAGGTCACAGGGAGGGACCCCTAACCTAAATTTGGCAGGCTGAACACACACCATCCTAGTCTAAGGAAGGAATATATGAACTCTGGCCTAAAGGATGAGTAAGAGTAAATGATATGAAAGAATGTTCCAGATATATAAAGGTTGGGTAATGATAGAGGACTTGCAAGGTTAAAGAGCCTAAAAGAAATTTAGTATCCCTGGAGCATAGATTGTGAGAGGAAGAGTGGCAGGAATTGAGGCTGGGCATGAAGTATCAGTCAGATCAATGGACCACATGTGTAATTTAAAATTTCCCACTAGCCACATTTTTAAAATTAAGAAAAAACACTTGAAATTACATTTAATAATATATTTTATTAACCTAAAATATCATAATTTCAACGTATAAGCATTATCAACAATTATTGAGATTTTTACGTTCTTTTTTTGTACAAAATCTTTGAAATTCGTTGTGTATTTTCCACTTGCAACACATCTCAATCCAGACTAACCACACAAGTGCTACATGGTCACATGTGGCCAGTGGCTACTGGACTAGACAGTACCAGGTTAGATCATTCAGGGCCAGGAGGCCACCACTGGCATCTGGGCCTTTAGCATCAGTGCAGTGGAATTTTTAGATATCACTCTGGTAGCAGGATAGCCTTAATCTTTAAGTTTGTAGTTTCTTTCTGGCAAACCGCATTGAGGTAGGGAGAGCAAATGGGAAAAGCGAAATTCAGAAGAAAGGAAGAAGGAAGAATGGTCAACTTTGGATGGGAAAGAGGAGAGTGTTGCTTTACCAGAAAACCTGTGAAAATTGTAAATAATGGAACCAAATTCCAGAGCTAGACAGATGATCCTAGAAGTTTGGCTAATCATCAGCTCTGCGAATTAACTGGTAACCAGCAACCCTATCACTCAGAAACTGAGGGTGTCAAAAAAAGAAGGGCAGATCAATGCAGGAAGCCACCTCGTTTTCCTGGCTGCTAGTTGGAGGTTCAGGTTGTAGAACCCATCCTAGCCCGAGGAGCAGGAGTTTGGCAACCCCTTCCATCTGAGCCTGTGAAGGCTGAGACCCCTTTCCCAGCTGAAACTCGCTGGACTTCCTCGGTGGTGGGAGTAGTCTTGGTTATACCTGCCCCTTCTTAGATGCTCAAATGTTTTTCTGCCTGCCCCAGTTCCACACCTGGCCTCAACACTTTAAACATTAGCTTTCCGCTTGATTAACCAAACTGTCTTCCCTGCTTCACTCTGTTCTCCAAACACTGGCAAATGGGATGCACTAAGTGTTGGAATTACTGATTTTTAAAAAAAAAAAAATCAGATTTTCTGTCTCTAGACACATTCATCTTGGGAAGCCTGTGCAACTGTGGGTCTTTCGAGTACACCTTCTTTCAAAAAAAAATGAGAAAGATTGGTAATTGATGTATGATTTTTGTGTTAGGCATTTCCAAAGTGCTGAAAAACTTTGTTCTCTTAATTGGTTTAGTTATAGCCTATAGTTTATGTCATCACTAATTGGATTAGCATGTGTTTTCTTCATGGATGATACTTAGGCTCTGTCCAAATGTATTTATATCTTCCTCAAATAATCACAGAAGACCTAGTGTGTGTCAGGAGATACAGGTTGAATGAGCGGCAGCTTCTGTGTGTTTATGAGGAATGGAAGAAGTAAATGGGCAATTATTGTAGTGTGTTTAAAGCAGTTGTGGAAGAAATAGAGGGTGGTGGGAGCTCACCAGTTTCCAGGCTTGGTCAGGCTCAGACAAGGCTTCAAGGAATATCATTAGGCAAAGTTTATGTTTGGAAGTTCATAAGCAGATTGCCTTGGTTCAAATTCAGATTTTACCTCTTTATGAGTCATATAACATCAAGAATTTTATTTAATTTGTCTTGCTTCAATTCTCTGATTTGTAAAATGGGAATATTGATAATTGGGTTACTGTGTATGTTAAATAGTGATTATGTGTGAAGTATTCAATTTCATGTCAGGCATATAGTAAGCCTACAATCAACATAAGCTATAAAAGTAATCATTAATGTGCTCATCTAAACTGAAAAGTGAAGAATGAATAGGAGTGAGAAGAATGGGTAAGGGAGGGTGATATAAAACTCAGAACTAAGGGAACATGGTATGTATGCTAAGAAAACTAAAGTGAGTTCTGTTTGGCTAAAGCATGGAGTGGGGTGGAGGGGAGATGAGGATGGTGGCAAAAGATGAGTCTAGCAAGAGCTGTAGAATCTGTTGTGAAGGGTTTAGGTAAACTTAAACTTTGGGCAACGTATTCTTGAAGAAGTGAACCTGTTTACAAATTTCGGGCTCTGAAGTCAACCTAAATTTACAGATGAACGGGGTCTTAGCATCTGGTGCCTTGTATGTGTTAACGTGAGTTCCAGGAGACCTGCAGACGTTTGAGATGAAAGCATTTGGCAGGGAGCTTCGTGGAAAATATTTTTTAAATATCAACACAGAGAAGTATTTGTAACAACTCGAGGGAAAGCCATTTTGCTAGTGGAAGAGAAATATCAAGGTTTGGGTTTAAGTCTTGGATGGTGCTCTAAATGTCTGGAAACTGAGTTCTCTTTCAGGCTCCTTGGAAAGAGGTTTTGAAATTGAAATTGATTGTTGGAAATTTCACCTCCCTGGTCTGTGCTGGAGTGTGTGTGTGTGTGTGTGTGTGTGTCTGTTTGTGTTTACACAGATGAGTTGATGGATAGATGCACTATGTGTCTCTATATTTCAGGAATTGGAAAAACGGGATATCTGGTCACCTCTCTTCCTACACGTGTTCTGTGTTACCTTGACATGTTTTTAATTCTAGAAAGGAATGTGTTCTGCATGATTGGTGCAAGGGTGTCAAGGAGAAAGAGTTTCTCTTTTCCATGCAAAGCCCAGGAACAGTCACAGGGGAGCACCCTACCTCTTAGAAAAACTCTTGTCAAAGGACATCACTTCTGTGCTTCCTCATACATTTGGAGGGGAAGGAAGGAATGAGGAGACAATACAGAATCTTGAAGCCAATTGGACCTCAGCTTTTCTCAGCCAGCCTACCCTTCTTTTGCTCTTCTAAAATCCCACTTGATCTTCAAGGTTCAGCTCAAGTGCTACCTCTTCTAAGAAGACTCCTGGCTCATCTCCAGCCCCATCTCCTGTGATTATCCAGGTGTGGACAATGTTCTGACCACACCTAACAGCTTGCAGCTCTCTAAATGCATTGCTGTGCATTCTCCCACCCACAGACCATTGTCCAGGTTGCTCCCTCTGCCTGGAACACCCATCTTTTCCCCTCTCAATCTGCTTGACTCCTACTTGTGTTCAAAACTCTACTTGTCCATCACATTCTTACCCCCAAGCCTGAGTCTCTCTCAGGCTTGGTCTTTGACATTGGAATTTAAATATGTGTTTACTCTCCTATCTGTACCAACAGAGCAAGAGTTTCCCTGAGGGTGGGGAAACCCTATCACCTAGCATGGTAGGTGTGTAAGTACATGGATTGTCTGTGGCATCTCCAAGGGTGCCCCTCATCAGCAGCAACCATGTCACATGGAAAGTTTTTAGAAATTCTTGGGCTCTACCCCAGAAACTCTGGGATGGGCCCAGAAATCTGTATTTTAACAAGCCTTCAGGGGATTTTGATGCAGGATAATGTTTGAGAACCACTGATTTACAAGAGGGTGTTGGACCACTGTGGTAAGAAGACTATAGCTCCTAAGAGGTTCTGTTGACTTCAGCTTCAATAAAACTCAAAGGCATCATGAGCTATGGACTAGCAGTTCTTTATTCTATTAGGAGGTTAATTCTGGGGATTCTCTGGGCATTTTTCTGTGGATTTAAACTGTGAGAGGGACTCATTCATCTACCAGGTCTGCCATGGCATATGTCACCTGTACTCAACTCCCCTTTTCTATGAAAAATGGATTGATATCAATTCAACCCCTTTTCTGGCTACTTTTTGGCCTCTAAACACCCTGGAAGATGCAGTTGTCCATTGCAAGGATATGCATTTTACCTCAATTGTACCACCTCTTTTTCCTTCAGTCCTTTATATCAAATGAATCACTTATGCTATCCCAATACTTCCTATAACTCTCTTGATCCCAATTTCTTCTTTTTCTGTCATTGCCCCCACCACCACCACCAGGTCATTTCTCACCTGGACCACCCCTCCCACTTCCCATTTGGTCCCAGTGAATCCTGGCCCTCCCGTGTAACCTTTGTTTCACACAAAGGAAGCTACCTGGAAATGAGAATTTTTTCCTAATATCGCTTTCCCTAAAAGTGTCCATGTTTTCTCATCGCCCTTAGAATAGTGTCTAACTGCTTTAGTGCTGTACCAGATCCCACTGGATCTCTGCCCGTATCTCTTGCCACTGTAGAGTGTGCTGTGTGACTTCCCATAGTCACTATTCACTCTGCTTTGCCTGAGAGCTTTTGCTAGTGGCTTGAGCCCACTTTGCCCACAAGCACGGAAGATAGCTATGTGGAGGATGAATGCCCCAGGGAAATCCTTCACCAAGTGACCGATGGGAGTGACTGATAAATGCCCTGGCTCCCTAGCATCTCAGGTGGGTGGCGTAACTGTGAGCAGTGTCTTCTCCACTGGCCCCTAAAGTTCCCCAGGGGGATTAAGCTGCAGCAGCTCACTGTAGTACCATGTTTGATGATACGCCTGCACTTGGCAAACTTCTCATCCTGTTTCCCTTTCCCTATCTTCTTCTGGTAGTTGCTGGGATCATCATCTGGATAAGCTCCTTGCACTTGAATCATTGTCTCGGGGATGGCTTCTGAAGGAACCCAGAGTAAGACATGCATTTACAAAGCTCTTGGCAATGTGTCTCTGTGTCACTCTCTGACATCACCTGGCACCTTTCTTTCCCAGTGTGGTTTCTCAGTTCCTCTCAGTTCCTCTCCTTCCTAATCTACACCCCAATGGCCTGAACACTCGCCATTCCCCAAACAAGCCATACCCTATGTCACCCTTTTGCTCTTTGCACATGCTGTTGTCTCTGCCTGTAACATTTACCATTTCCCCTCTGGGGTGGCTTCTGCCATTTGCAGCACCTCACACACTGCCCTCCCGTGAGCCAGCTGCTTGTCTCTGTACTTGGAATATATTGGGATGTTAAACTCAGTAGGGGCAGGGCTGTGGATGTCTGTCCTGACCGCAGTGCCCAGTTCAACAAATCATACATAGTAATGCTCAAAACAAATAATTGTTCAACGAATAATTGAATAAATGAATCCTTGCATATGTTAATAAATGTGTTTTGTATAGTATGAGTTGGTGTGCATATGGAAGGACCTATTTGTAATATAATTTTAATAAGCTGACACCCAGATGTTGTCTAAGGAACTTGGTCACCATCTTTGCGGCCTCTGGGAAGAATTCTGTTTGGAGTGCCATGGAGTAAAGAGGGAGGTGTAGCCCAGGCTGGAATATGCATGGTACAGCTTCAGAAAAATATGGAAATAACAAACTCCCTGCTCCCAGGGGTGCACTATGGCTGGGCTGCATGTTAAGGAGAGAGAAAACAGAGCGTCTTAAAAACTGTGGTCCTTGGCTGTCTCCAAATCTCCCTCATTTTATCTCAAGGCATGTAGCCCAGGCTTCCAAGGCCCCACAGATGTCTGCATTCCAACAAGACTCCTGTGGGGAAGGCCCAGGTGTCAGGTAGCAGCAGGGCAAGTTATCCAGTGATGCCACTCTGTCTTCTACCCAGGGACTCTGGGCAAGTGGCAAATGGCAAGTTCAAATTCTGTCAATTTCCCCTTCTGTATAATGGAGAAAATTAGGTCAGTTACTTTTACATCATGCTCCTTGAAACCCAAAAGCTCTGGGTTGGTGAGAGAAAATAGAAGAGGGCACACTAAGAAGCTCTTTTGACTTGGCATTTTGTATAAATTGTTCACTTAAAGAGTGTATTACATGGTCAAAATATTGGGGAATCTTTGATTGGATTACGTCTGAGTCAGCCTCTCGAGGATCTGAAACCCAGGGAAGGAGAAGGTGGACATCAATATGAGATACCTGGTGGCAGGGGTACATTACTATTACCTGGAGGGTGCTTGGGTAAGCAGATTAAAAACTGTTCCAGCTCTTTCTGTGGTAGGATGAGAATCCCCAGAGGATGAGTTCCATTCTTTGGGCTGCTTCTTCACCCCCTTCTTCATAGCGTCTCTTGGCGTTCCATCACAGTGCTCAGTTAGCAACAGATCCAGACCAGCTCATTTCATTCTCATCTTGGTCATTGTTATCCCCACTGCCCAGATCAGGAATCAGGAGGCTCAGAGGTGAAGTGGCTTGTCTCTGGTCACAGTGCCACTAAGCAGAACTGGAGACTGGGACTCCTAACTTCTTGTATTTCCACAATACAGGCACAAGTTGCTTCTTTTCAATACCCTTTGTATTGTAAAACTTGGTTCTATTTTAAGGAATCATTGCTAACTTGAGAAAAAAAAATATGGGTGTCATTTTTTTCAGCTGAACTTAACTGGGGTCTTATTCTCTTTCCCCTAGTTGCTCTAGAAAAATGTCTTTTTTCTATGGAGAAAATTTGCCAGTGACTCTTAACAAACTCTTATATTGACATGTGATGTACACACAGGAAGATATGTGAACTTATCCTAAGTGTTTGATGAATTTTCATAAACTGAACAGACTTGTGTCACCAGCACCCAAATCAAAGACATTACCAAGGTAACACAGCACCTAAAGGGCTGTGATCCCAGATCCCACCTGCCTCCATCCTTCCCCCTGCCCCAAGGCCTTCCTGTCTCATCTTGAGGTCTTACAATGACAAAATCACCAAGGGGCCGTCAAAAACGTTGCTTGAATATCCAAACCTACAAATTTGAACACATAGTCTTAGGTTTCTCTATTTTCCTGATAGCTGGGCCTAGAAAATAGCTAGATTTTCCTGTCCCAATGTTTTACTATTTAGAAAGAAATCTCATGAAAACTCTACTTCCTGCTTACATTTTCTGTAACTCCAAAACTTCTCTAAAGTCTATTACTTAAAAAATAAAAGAGGCATGTAAAAATCAGCCAATAGCAGTGGCAGCAATGAGTTTCTGGAATCTCAAAATGTTAGAGACTCTAAAGATCATTTCATCCAAGTTCACCATTTAATAGAATGGAAGAAAAATCCTCTGCTTATCCACTGTCACCATATCCGTCCAAACAGTCATCGTTTCTTTCTCGGACTACACAATGTCCTCTTAACTCTTACAATGTACCTGCTCTTACCTGCCTCTCTTTTCTCTTTCACGTGACCACTTGAGAGATCCTCCTCAACCACAAATCTGACCATGTCAATCCCCAAATACTATTCACTGGCTCTGCTTTACTGTTAAGATAAAGCCTAAAATCCTTAGTATGGCTCGTGATAACTTCTCCATCCTCTAGTTGGACCACCCTTACCCTCTCTACTGTCTAAACACATCAGCTCTTTTAAAATCAGTTCTTTGAAAGTGCCATGCTTTTTCTTACTTAAATGATGCACCTGCTCGTCCCATTTGCTTAAACACATCACCTGCTTTTTCTCATTGCCAACTCCCCTGTCTTAGCAAAGGTAGGTGACTTGCCCCAGGTCACAGGGCAGAGGGTACTTGAACCTGGTACCCCCCTTCCCCCAGTGGCTAACCCATTCCTCTGCAGAGCACTGCTGTTTTTCATGTCAAATCTCATCCCTTTAGAGTTTAAAATATTTACTCAAAGAAGCAAGGCTTCTCCTGGGCTGAAGGTTAGAGAGGCTGTGCTTTTGTCCTTGGCTCTTATTTCTGGCACCAAAGGTTAAGAACTGGATAGATTTATCAATGCCAGTATAGCATAATGGAATGTCCTCCTTCAATTTTTTTAAACTTAAATATCATTTTTCTTGATTAGACAAACTCTAAAATTTGAGTGGTAAATATAAGTAGATCAAAACACTGAACATTTCTGCCTGCTTTGAAGTGAGAAAAGAGTCATTTTCCTATTTGACAGATTAAGCTAAAGTCAGGTGAACTCTCCAGGACCGTGTGTGTGTGTGTGTGTGTGTGTGTGTGTGTGTGTGTGTGTGTGTCCGCGCGCGCGCTAGGGTCAGCGAAAGAGAAGGCACTACAACTAAGATCTTTCATCTCCTAATAGAAAGCTCTTTGCCCATGACTTTGTCTCTGCAGACAGAACCAAGGATTCTAGAAAGCTATATTAAACTCTCTCTCTTAATCTTTCTACTTGGGAAATATTAGCCTCTTCTCACAAGCCTATTTTCTATTGTTTTAATCTTCACACTGAACTGAATTAAATAGAACTTTATAAAACATTTTCTTTTATCATTTCATTACTTTGAAAGTAGCTAGTTATCTGGAAGAATTTAGCAATGGCTTTTGTTTTCTTCCTTTTTTTGGTGGTCTCCCTCACCTCATGTCTCTCCGTGGGTTGTGTTTTTAAGGTGTCCAGAAAGCCTACAATGGGTAGTTCTTGATTCCTCTCTCTCTGCCCTTTTCTATAACTCACATTGATGTCCCCAAAGTGCCTTTTTGTACAAATTCAAAATTTCAAATATTAGCAGATAAACACATATTTTGACCTGTCTTCGGTGATACTGCTAGTCAACAACTCAGTATACAGTGCCAATAAATTTACCTCCTAAAAATGCCTAAAAAAGTACTTATACATTTTAGTGCATTCTTGTTGTCATTATTTTTTAAAAAAATAAGTAGATATCAGAAAAATTAGTGTACTATTCACACTTGTCATAGGCAGCCCTGGTCTCACAATGTTCGTAACAAGGGCTAAGATAATCTGTGTCCAGCACTGTTCTAAACGCTCTGCATATTTATCTTAATTCTAGCAAAAACCTTATGAAGTGGGTACTTTTATTATTTCCATTTCACAGATGGGAAAGCTAAGTCTTAAAGCCATTCAATAACTTTCTTTGGGAAGTATTGCCACATAGCTGCTAAAGAATGTTAAGATGGACAATGAGATACACTACAGAGATTGAGCAGCCACGTTTCAGTTTCAGCTTCAGGCTCATTTGGTGAACTGGATGACTGAGTATTCAATTATATAAAAGAAATGAAGATGGAGAATATTGTGGAGGTATACTGTTGCAGGCAGTGTTCAAAAGGCAACACACGATGGAAAGTATTATATATTTTAGCCCCCTAAAACTGAATTTTCTTATAACACGTAAGAAAGGTTTTCAGTTTTTACATATGCAAAATGTAGATACTTTTAAGAATTAATTATTTGGAGGAGTGGATGTATATTGGGTTAAAACTTGTGCTATCATTGATCTTCTAATTCGAGGCCCTGGGGTTCTCCTCCATGCTAGTGTGTCTACATAACAGTGCTCTCGAGTTCTACGATAGACAAAAACCACAGGACAACACAGTGAAGCATACAAGCTATTATATATTTTCATAATATAGAACTTTAAGGTATAGTAATCAACAGTGGCAAAATATTTCTGTCTCTGACATTATTTTTTGTGAGATCCAACCTGTAATTGAGATCAGAGAAAACAGTATGGAGAAACAAATCCATGAGAACAAGATAAAAATATCATGAACAGCAAAATATGTCTGAGTATTTAAAACTGTATAGAAAAAATAAATTAGATGAACAATTGTGTAAATATAAATTAAAAAAAGATGACATTCTTAATAAATAAAGTTTACTATTTACATTTTTATATATTGCTGAAAGACTTAACTTAGATCCATAAAAACACATAAACAGAAAAAAAAAAACAAAATAGGAGCAGCAAATTTATGCGCGTGAGGTACAGAAAAAGGACTGGAATTGTGTTTAGTTTTTTGGTGTTTAGATTGTTTTCTTTCTTTTTTTTTTTTTTCTTTTTTACAGTAGGCCAGTAGAATTCTCATGAGAACAGCTTTTAAGCACTTCAATGGAAAAGTCATGTTTTGGTAGCTTCCAGAAGGTGCCAAACAGATTTTGACATCATAAGAAATACCCATAATAATTATAACAATAATAAAAAGATATAATATGATACATAAATATGGAAGAGCAGTTTGTAATATGAATACATTTTCTCTAGACGAGATCACAGTTTTATTTTGTAAATATTACATTTAAGTATATATATACACACATATATGTACAACTATATATACATGTGCATATATATGTAAATTTATATTTATATATAATATCTTTATATAGATAGATATCTGCGGACAGGTTACTGATTACAGAGGCCCAAGAAAGCAACTCAATAATTGTTCAAAATTTTCCTCACTGACTGCTGGTGTAGTTTAAGAAGCCCCAAGTTGTTTGCACTCAGAATGCCATATCCTCTCTAAATGGAACATTTGATGTGGAATTTTTAAGTCTGAGAAGGGAGGTGACTTCTGAGGAAGAGATTTTAGTGACTCCCTTCCTCTGTAAGTTGGAAATGGTCTGGACGTCTTAAATAGATGACCGTTAACTGACTTGACGTCGTAGGAAGTAATCAGCTTTTAACCAAATCACAGAACCAGTAAAGGCCAGGATATTGGGGGGGGGTGGAAGAAAATTCACCTAAAAAATGAAATATCCTCTAATCCAGGTCTCTCTCTTAAAGTGGACTATAATCCACGCGCTCCAGCTTGATTCCTTGAAATTTCAAACGAACACTCCCTGTCTTCCTTAAGAGGTCAATGGGCCTGTGCATTCTTGAAAAATAACCCATGGACTTTGTGCCAAGCCTTGGCCCTCACAGCCCATTTAAAACCTCAGGGCCTCACAATCCCCTGCCCTCCCACTGTGAGGTAGGTATGTAGTATTATCCCCATTTTGCAGCTAGAGAAACTGAGACAAATGTAGAGGCATTTTGATAACTTGTTCAAGATCACTGAGCAAACTGCTGCCTGGAGCCAAGAATTCTAAGTTCTTTACACTAGGAACATAATTCCTCTTTTGGCTATTATACATCTCTTTTCAAAAGCAAACGATTGGTAGGAATTTGGCAAAAGTTGAATAAATTGCAAGAATAGGCTTTTATTCATTTGCTATTTAGTTTTTATGTTCGTTGTTTACTTGATTTGTTTTGTTTCTCAAAACTCATTGGGATTACCTGTCTGGTCATATAGCAGCTTTTTAGGAAGTTGGACTGTTCAGTGTGGTTCTGAGTGCAGTCTTTATAAAGCCCAGTGCTATACTGGTACATATAAACAATTTATCATGTGGAAAGCACGACGACACAATATGTCCCCTTAATATTTGGTACAACCAATATCAAGCCCTCCCCACTCCCTACTACCACTGATTGCCACCAAACAAACAAAATATCTCCCAGTAAGAACAATAACATGACAAGGGAGAAAATGCCATATTTCCTGGACCTACCACAATGTACAGAAAATAACAGACAATGTTATAAAATCCCACTCTATGTCTTCTAGGGAAATCTTTATGCTGTGTCTACCTACTCAGTCTGTAGAATAAACAATTTCCTTTAGGAAACATAAAAATAGGTTTTTTATTCTTAGTTTTTAATCATGCATTTTTACTTCCTTTTAATATCCTTGTCTTCTATTAATCTCTATCTGTACAGCATTGTCACCATCAATTTCTTTATTTTCCCACTTGAAGTAGTTCCAGAAAAAAACACAAAACCTCAAAACTGTTAATTTGACTTTATAGTTTCCTTCATTCCTTCCTTTTCTCTTACTTTCTTTCTTTTCTTTTTCTTTCCTTTCCTTTCTTTCTAACACAGGTAAGACCTATAACAAATCGACAGTTACAACCAAGTTAAATCAAACCTGGAAGGGAGGTAGCTGAAATCTGTCTCAAATAATTATTTTCAACAACTAGCATTTAAGTATCGGCCAAGGTGGGAATAAGACCAAGAGAACTGTCTAGGCAGTGACTCAACATGCTGTAGCCATGAGTGGCAGCTGATACCTTACATCTTCAAAGCCCTACTATTTATGACTGTTAATCTCTCCCTTCCTTAACACCCTAATTCACCCACCAAAACTGACTTCCTGAGGACTGCATTCCCTTAAAAGGTTGTTGGCACAGTATCTGGGGGTAATGCAAGTCCTTTGGGCAGGCAGTTAGGGTTGTGGCTTGGAAAGACTTCCCAAGACGGGGTTTAGAAAACTGTCCACCTCATCTCTTCCTTTTTTGTGCTAACAGGCACAAAACAGCTAACAGGCTAATACTTCTTCAGACACAAAACCCTCAAGTGCTTTAGGGCCCTTGAGCTGTTGATACACAACAGGGCTTCAGAGCTGCCCTCTTGTGAGTACTCCATTGTCCTAAATAGGAGATGATTAAAAGGATGAGACATTGAGTTATTCCCAGGAAACAAAATGGAGCTGGGAATCAGTGCATTGCACAGGTAGAGCTGACCCTCCTCCACTAAGGTTTTCGAAGAGCCTATGAATTATACCTTCCATGTGGGCATGAGGCTGGCCTCCAATCAAATAGCCTCTTTTGCTTAATATCCTTGGCAAATATGGCTGGGTGAGTCTTTATTCAGAAGGGCTAAATTTTCAGTATGTGAGTCTGAAGATAGAAGTCAGCCTCCAGGGATCTTTGCTCAGATGGAGAATACAGGGATAGATGACAGTGACAGTGCAGATGGAAAGAGGATGAGGAATGATTTAAGGGAAGCTGATAAGGTTCTTCTGTGGTTCCTGCAATCCCATCCTTAGTAATGTCATCTTTGGGTCTTCAAAGCTTTTTGTGTTACTTATGGATGTACTTAAGCAACTGTGAGGGCTGGCACTGTTACCTTTCTTAGCTTGTACCTTCTAAGCTAACGCTATACAGGTTGACAACTCACCTGGGGCAAGAGAAAGGCCTGAATAGTTGGCAAGAGTTCTACGATACTGGAGAGGGGTACAAAATAGGATGAATTCTTCTAATATTATTCTTATTTTTTTTGCTAAGGATTGGCCATGGTAATTACAGAAAAATAATGCCCTGGATGTAAATATGATTTTATAAGGAAGAAAACATAAAGAATTTGAGCCTGGCATTAACAATGGTGGCAGCCTCTCCATTCTGGAACTCAATCTCAGAGTTTGTATTAACAACATGGCACAAGCCATGTAAACTATCTAACCACTGCATCCTTATTTGCGGGCACCTGTGCGAAAAGCGCCTTGATATGTTTCTTAATATAACAGACCACAGATGGCCAATAGGTGTATTCTCGAGTGGTTTTGATCACCAGGTAATCATTGTTGGGAGTGGTATAGTAAGATGGTTTCTACAGTTATTTTTGGTCCCAATAGAAAGAAAGGCCATGAGGGATTAACAATGCCTGCCTTGGATGCAGGAATTAGGAGCTGCACACGTTCCATCCCTACGCTAGACTTTGTTTTGGTTGGTTGTCTTCAGTAGACTTGAGATGACTTCATTTGCAGTAATCTTTATGGGATATGACTAATCTAGACCTTCCCATCTCCTCAATTCCTCTAGGTTTCAGAAAATATGTCACAATTAATCATTCTCTTCACCTCATGCTGTATCAATCTCTTCCCATATTAATTCAAAGGGAGTGGAAAGGTCTAAAGGACTAAAAGGGCTAAAAAGAGGCAAAGAGACCCCAAAAGAGGTGGGAGGTCCATATGCGATTGACTGATCTCCTATTAAGTTTTGGAGGCTGACCATGAGAGAGAGGGAAGGGTCGACCAGCCACAGGTGTGGAAGGAAGTTTTGGTAGATGGAAAACCATACGTAAAACATGATGACAATGGTGACTTGTTGGATACTGAGGCTGTGAACTCTTTGGCTTCCCTCTGATGACCCTCTAGAACACAGTCTTATTGATCTTATCTAAAATAACTCTCTGTCCCAGAATTATATCTACTCAGAGCAACAGTAAGGTTCTCAGGACCTAAGTCTACTCTAGCCTGTAGGGCTAGGAAGACTAGGATAAGGATAACAACCCAAGAGTCCTGGCAGTTCTGATCATCTCTGGATGACTCCATCATCATAGAATTTAACACTGTTCTACTTGATTGCAAAATCTAACACTGGCTTAGACATTCTGGACTCTCAGTGAGGGTTCCAGCATCTGAGGTCCTCAACTCTCTTCCAGGACAAGAGGCCCACCCATGGGAGACTTAGCTTCTCAGCACTGGGCCCATGAGGACTTTTCTCTTGCAGAAGGACTAGGAAGTGAGGAGCTGTGGGAAAACATGGGTCACTTTTAAGGCAGACTGTTTGGTTGTGTGGGGTTTTTCCTAACCTAATTCTACCATCTTGGGTTATTCAATGTGTAGGATAGAGCAGCAGGAAAAGTAGCAGCAAATGTGGTCCCAAGGCAAGATTTGGAAAACAGGTGTGTTATGGAGGGATATTATGACCTCAAGCCTCAAGCAGGGGGCTGGTATAATACCTTAACATTGCAATCCTAAGCCATTTCCAGCTTGGCCTCGAACCCTCAAGTTGGGGTAAAATCCCTATGGCAGCGGAAGAATTGGGGGGGATTTGCACACCTTGGAATCTTTACCTCTTCCTGGATCCTAGTTCCCTAGAAGGTAGGTGGTCACAGTCCATTTCACTTCCAATCCCAAAGGACTACACAACTGTGCATGCCCTACATATCCTGAGCCTCAGGGTCTGAGCTATCTTGGCATCTCAACACTTGCTTAGTCTTAGCAGTTTCTGAAACTCTATTTCTCCCAAGCATAGTGTTGGCTAGGATCTTGGGAAAAGAAAGATTGAGTTTGTTCCAGTCTCTCTCTGCTCAATCTCTAGAACTGCCCTAGCACAGATGTTTGTATGAGTGTTATGCATGCATGTATACTAACCACAGAGGTGCACACTCCTAGACACAGAACATGTTTGTTGCTGTGGTTGTGACAAATGCTTAGAATTTTAGGAGGCTCTGGGACTGCACACTGTCTATGCAATCCATCTCAGACTTTGGGATGGGATTCCATTCCATCATTCAACATGGCAAGACTTGGTTCATTCACCCCACTGTGAGTCCTTCCTGGGTAAAATTAAAGGCAGACCGGTTGGGTGCTAAGGATCCCTGGTGTGGAGAGGCCATTCTGTTGAGCAGCAGACTGTGAAATCAATACCAAAGGGATGCGGGTCCTGGCGTTGGGAATTCTTTGACAACTCCTTGTCCTTCCTTAGCCATGGCTGTATCCCCGGAGGTCTTTCCGGCTGTGTTCTTGGGCCTGGGGGTCCCGACAAGCACAGTCACCTTGTAGGTCACAGGACATTGGGAAGGGTGTGACCTGAAGAGAGAAAGAGAGGAGTGAACCAGGTGGTTTGGTCTGAAGCAGTGATTATCAGAGAGGCAGGGCAGGGCAGGGATACAGTCATGGGATTGCAGGAGCAGAAGATCCAAATTAAAGTCATAACTCTGCTTCTTGCTATCACTGTGATAACTTTTATCAAGAGCACCATGGTCATTATCATAGCAGTGTCCATTTGCACAGGCACTTGCTGTGGGTCGGGCATTTGCCGTGGGTCAGGCAATGTACCGAACACTTTCTACACAGGAAAACACTGAATCATTTTGACAAGTCTGTAAGATAGATACTATGACAATCATCCTTTTATTGATGGGGAAACTGAGGCTCAGAAAGGGATAAGCATTTTCCCAAAGTAGTAAGGGACACATCTGGTATTCAAGAAAGACAAGCTACTTTTCTCTGAGCCTAAGGTTCCTATGTATAGAACTGGTATATTATTAATATAAGCCCCACCATGCACTGTCAACAATAAGGGATGAGTAAAACCACAGTGAAAAGTTGTAATGCACTCTACCAAAGTTGGTGAATACAATTGTACAATGGGATATCTAACACAGAGGACTGTTGTGATGATCAAGTGAAATAAAGGATGCAGAAGTGTCTTTTAAGAAAACCTAACTTTCTGCACAAATGGGTAATTTTGATTTTGGGAGACAATGATGAAAACCAAAGCATGTTTCAGGCAAGCTCAGACCACCTTCTGGGAGGCTTGAAATCCTGGGTAGGAAATAACTTACATACAGGTTTTGCACAAAATCTAAAGGGCCTCAAGAAGCAGATTTTACTGTAAGAAAAAATAAGAGGCCTATGTCCGGGTTCCCAGTCCATCCCTTCATGTGCTCTGTGACCTTGGGCTGGCTTTCCTTTCTAGAAACCGAGCTCAAGAGCCCAACAGAGCAAGTGTCTTCCCCATCCAGCAGATGATCTATCTTTCTAAAGAGCACAGTGCACTCCCTGCTTGAGTCCCAGCCTGCACTAACGCAAGTAGATTTCACCTCATTGCATCATGACATTTGCATATCTCTTTCCCAGAGGGTCCCCCATCTGCGCAGATGGGTTTAATGACCTCATTCGCCTCCTGCCCGAGCAGGGTCTCCAAGTACTCAGTAGTCTCAGAGAGCATCTTTGTTTCTGTCCCTCTCTCTCATGTACTGGCAGAGCCATTCTCTACGCCTGGCTCCTCTTTTTCCTCTGCCTCTGTGCCCTCCCTCCTCCCACATTCTCTCCCAACATTTCTCAGTCCCCAAATTTTGCAATAATTTATTATAAAACGTAGGATTGGACCTCAGAAAGACCTAGGTATAAACCTCAGCTCCCTCACCTACTTGAGGGGTGACCTTGAGTATGTGACGATTTCTCTGAGCCTCGGTGAACCCATTTATTAAATGGGAATAACCAAAGTGTTATTGCAAGGTTGTTTTCCTGAGGTTGTGATGAAGAATAAGTGAAATAACTTGTCAAAAACACAGCACAGTGCCTGGCATATACTAAGTGCTCAGTATTTATACACACACACACACACACACACTCTCTCTCTCTCTCTCCCCTTTATTTTATTTATTTAATTTTTTTTCGTCTATCCTCCCACTAATTCTGTGAGTCAGGAACCAGGCTGATCTTGTTCATTCTTGTTTTTGCAGGGCCTAAGTCACAGAATTTCTATCCATTTCTCCATCTCACTCTGACTCTTCCTTTGTACTTCTGGCTAACACATCTCTTTGCTTCTCCTTTCAATTTAAATTCATAGGTGCCTGAGGCTGCGCTGAGCATTTTCCCAGTTCCTTTTTCCAGGCAGTACCCCTCTTCCTGCTTACAACTGTGAACACTTGCTGTTCTCTGTTCAGGACATTTACTTCCCAGCCTCTGTGACTTTGTGGAATAAATCTAGAACATTCCATCTAGAATATAGAGTATTTTCCCATAACCTCTTTACCTTTAAGAAAAGCACAGAACGTTAGAACTGGAAGAGACATAGAAAACCCTCCAGTCCAAGTGGGGAAACTGAGGGCAGAGTCGCATCAACGCTCAACATCTAAGGTAGAGGGTGGAGAAGGACCATCGTGGGAGCCAAAAGTCCTGGACTGGGATGCTTGCTTGCTACATACTTGCTGAGTGATTTTGGGAAAACCCATTCACTGTCATGAACCTTAGTTTCTACGCCTATAAAAGGAGGACTCTAAAAAATAAACTGTATTTCATATGGTTGTGAGGACATACAAAAGCCCCGGCACGTGGCCTAACACCTACAAGATGCCCAGTATTGAATATACATGTGCTGAATAGAATTTCTCAGGGACTCACATCTCCCCATCGTTCCTGCCTGTGGTCTCCTCTCTCCCACCTCCGAGACTTGGTTGACCTTTCTGTTCTGAACTCCCCCATCCCATCATCCATCCCGTCTCCTACCTTTGCTCACCTTCCATCAATAGAATGATCCAGTGACCTCTAATGTCTTCTCTATGATTCTCTCCATAATCCTTTCCCATTGAGCTCTAAGACCATTTAGGGACCACTTCACGTCTGCTTTATCTTCTGCACTTCCTGCCACACCTCATACAGGTAAATATGCAACAAATTCTATCTCTTAGAACAAAATCCAAAGTTTTTCCACATGTTCAGGCCATGCATTGTCTGATGGCCACATGCTTCTCAGACCACACCTGGTTCCCTTCTTCCCCACTCTCTCTGTGGCTTACTTATTTATTTGTTTATTGGTTCCTTATAGACGCCAGGTGTTTTCCTACTCTTAAAGCCTGTAGCCATTAATGTTCCTCCACTCTGACTGCTCTTCCCCTACCAGCTCCTTTTCATTCTTCAGGTCTTACCTCAAACATCACCTCCTCCCTCACTGGCCTGGCCAAAGACAGCACCATCACCCTCATACCATATCACGGCATCCTATTTTTACACTCTTAGTGTTCTGAATTACTTCTTCACTTGTATGTCAGCTCGGTCTGGGCAGGGGCCATGCCTATTGTTGAATCGAGTCTTTATATACCACGTAATAGGCTTTCAATAGACCCAGCAATGGATGAGAAAGGAATGCACGGCCATGCAGGCAGAATATAAGTCAGGGAGCCTCCTCTCCTGCATTCACTTGCTGGGTGACTTTTCACAAGTTACCTCCCTTCTCTGGGCTTTAGCTTCCCTATCTATAATAAGAGTTGATCTTTGTGGTTTCTATCTTCCTATCTGGCTAGTAATTCTTCTCACTCTGAGAAAGGTAGAAGGCAAAGCCCTGGCCAGAAAGGAATTAGAGATGTAGACATGCTCTGCAAAGCCTGTCTTTCATGATCGCCTTTCTGCCTTCTCCAGCTCCATTAGCTTCTCCAAAATTATCAGCAGGCAGGGCTGTGCCACCACTGAGCTTCTGAGGCTGATCTGCCCACTCTGGCTCTGTTGGAGCAATACCACCATTCTTTTCCCTCCCCAAGTTTGCTTGGGCAGTTTCAGCACTTCCCAAATAAACTTGTCTGCAAACTACGTTCTAGACAGAAGGAAATTCAATCACAACATGGCAAAGTCTAGAAGGTTTGATCTCAGGAGGCAGTCTCCTCTCTGCCAAGGCTTGTCAGTGCAGCTGCATTTACTGAGCTCACTAGGCGTTTAGGACTCAGTTGTAGGTGCTACACAGGAACTGCATGACTTTCAGCAAGTCCCTGGAACCCTGAGGGACTCAGTCTCCCCATCTGCAAAATAGGGACCCTTATAAAGACCTCACAATGATGAAATCATGTCATCTCCAATCCAGCTCTCAGAATGCCCAGTGCAGGTGCACAGTGTCCTGTTCCCTCTCTGTGACCTGCCTGTTCAGAGCCTGCCTTAGGGTCTCCTCTCATCACAAGCTTCCTTACTGATCACAGATCTAAAGCAGAAAAGAGAAGGATGTAGACTGCCAGGTGTTCCTAGGTCTGACTTGGAAAAGACTCAGGTAGGCTGAGTCCTACCACACACAAGTATTTTGGATAAAGCCTGTCGGTGCAGGTTCAAGCAGTAAACACCATTGTGCACACACACTAGTCATTCCCTAGAGCCTTCCACATGCCAGACGATTTCCATGTGCTAGCTCATTGACTCTGCACAACGTTGTGAGGCTGTCATTACTGGACACCCATCTTGTAGATGACAACATAGAGGCTTTGGGATATTTAAAGCAAAATAAGGCCACCCCAGACCTCAGTACCAATCAATACGTTGATGATGCAGGGCTGTGAACCCCACTCCAGGCACTGAGAGCTTTTCAGTAAGTGAGAGTAAAAAGAAGGCATTTACTTCACAACCTGGCAAGGCTGATTGCTGCTTTTTAATAGCCAGTTGCCTTTACCCCTTATTATGTGCCTGGCACTGCGCTAAACTCAGTGTGCATTATCTCACTCTTTCCAGCAGCCCTAATAAAGCAGCTATTCTTACTATCCCTGTTTTACATCTCAGAGGAAACTAAGATGCATAGAGGTGAGTCACTCAGCCAGTAGGTGGCCTGGGATCTGCCTCCCTGTGTTTGTAACCACTCCTCTGCACCAAATCCCCAGGAGGGAGGCAGAGCAGGACTCAGGGTCCTCTCTTCATAAAAGAAGAAACCGAGGCATGGGGAGAGGAGCCACATGCTGATAAAATCAGAGCTCTGAGCCCGATCCCCAGATTCCCTGACTCTCTAAACAGCTTCCCTCCTTCTTCCCCAGATGGCCTCCCAGGAAAACCTATCACCCCCAGCACAAATGCCAGGTGGGGATGCCCAGCACCATGTGGCTAGGCTGTCCCATGCATGGCTCAGCCACCCACTATGGGATTCTGTTAAGAAGCCAGGGCAATGACTAAGGGCCAGGATCCCCTCCTCCTTTTCTCTGGGCTGGAGATGGTGTTCAGGCACAGAGGTTTCCCTCTCTGGGACTTCAGCCCGTGAGCCTGAACGTGAGCGCTTCAGGCACACGGCTCAGGCAGGTGCACCACAAGGCCCTGGCTGCAGTTCTGGTCTAGTACTGAGAGACAGGCAGGGGCTGGGTCTGACTCACATTCCACAGGGAGGTCACCAGCAGAGAGTGGTGGTGGTGGGGAAACTAGAGGCTTCTTGTGCCAATGGTCAGAATGCCTTGGCTTTGCCACCTGCTGGCTGTGGGACCTTGGGCATGTCACCTCACCTGGCTGAGTCTCAGGTCTTCACAGTGTTGATGGAGAGATGTAATGAGACCAAGTAGATGAAGGTGTGATGCCAAGTGTGAGGGTTCTTCTGTAAGTTTCTCAGGGATGGGAGGGATTCAGGGCCTGGCATAGGATATGGAGCCATCCATGAACACAAAGTCTTGCTTGAATGCAGATAAAGTGGTCATGTGGGTAAGTGGAGGACAAGTGGAGAAAAATGTGGATAAACTGGAGAAAAGCACAGCGTAGCTGTGAAAGGACTTGGGTTTGAGTCTCCTGTTATTCACTTAGTGTCAACACAGTGACTTATGCTGTCAAGCAAGTCACTTCCCTTTTCTGGGCTTCAGTTTCTCTGCCTGTAAAATGGAGATAATAACAATTCTACCACACGGAAGCATTTTGGATAAATTATAAAATTTAAGTAAAGCACTTGGCATGGTGCATGGCATAAAACGTGTATTCAATAAATGATGATCATGGTGGGGGTGGTGATGGTGACACTGATGATGGGGGTGTCACTGGTGGTGGTGTCTTGATGATGAGGTGATGGTGTTGGTGATGATGATAATGGTGATGGTGATGATAACTTTTTGGGACACAAAGGGCAGATTCTATGATAGGACCAAGCTAAAATGAGTACCTACTTCATTCTACATGAAAAAGTCAGGGCTTTACTCCAAATGAGGGGTGGGAATCATCACACTTTTGAAGCCAGAGATTGTTGGACATGGAAGAGTCAGTCCAGTCTGCTTAGCCGTCTGCCCGTCATCTCTTACTAATCCTCCAAGTTAAGCATACCTTTTAGGAAGCCTCCTAGGATCCCCTAGACTGGCTCAGTGTTAAATCCTCCTGGAGTACTCCCATTACCCTCTGCATAAAGTTCACACTCCCTGGCTTAAGTCATAAAAGCCTTGCTCATCCCTCGAGGCTCAGCTTTTATCCCTCTCCCCTCATGCTGTGTTCTGGCCATACTCAGGGAATTATAATTTCCTTAATACTCTCTCTGATGTCTGGGTCTTTGCACAGACTATTCCTTCCTCCAGAAACCATCTCCTCCCTCCCACCTCTGTCTCTGATCCTCCCCTACTTCTTGCACCTGCATAAGACCTTCTGGAACTTTCATGTCTTGGTGTCACCTTTTTGTGGAAACTCTGTTGACCCTTCTTATTTGCTGTGTCTCCATAAATACTCACTGTACTCTAAATACAGTGAGCCACACATCCGTAAGACACACACTCAGTGCAGCTGGGACCAGGCTCATCTCGCTCATGGCCTAGCACAGTATCTGTCACACAGCAGGCACTACCCTAAATTCACTCATTCAACAAGTACTTATTGGTGGGTGTTGAGTACCTACTATTGGATGGAAAACAGCGAGGTGCATTGGAACTTGGAAAACATCAGTAACAAAAGAGATACCCATCCCTGGCCTCATGAAATTTGCATTCTAGCATCAAGAAGGGTAGGGACTGTTGGGGATAAATAGTAAATACATTTTACAGTGTGTGCCAAGGTGGTAAGTGTTACAGAAGGAAGAAAAAAGTGGAAGGCAAGAAAAATGGGCATGGGAGTACCGGGGCACTGTGGGGTGGTGGTCAGGGTGGGGCTCACTGAGAACATGACACTTGGGCAAGGGCTTGAAGAGGTGAGGGAGTGAGGCATGAGGATGCATAGAAGCATGCTCTTGAGCAAAGGAATAGCCAGTGACACAGGCTGTAAGGTAGAAGTGTGCCTGGCTTGTGTAACGGACAGCAAGGAGTTCAGAGAGGGGAAGGTGAATAAGGGAGGGTGCAGATAGTGGGCAGGGCAGGATCAGAGAGATAATATGGGCAGACAGAGCACATGGGGCCTTGTAGGCCATTGGGAAGACTTTGCTTTTACTCCTAGTAAAATTGGAGTGCTGCATGGCTTTGCATAGAGGTGTGATATGATACGACTTGATTTAAAAGGACTATTCTGGCTGCTGGGTCAAGAATAGACACTGGACATTTCTTTAGAGATGGCAGACGAGAAAAACCACCAGCCAGAGCGTCTCCGGAAAAAAGACAGATTTTAGAAGAAAGCGGAAGAAATAAGCAAGCAGACAAGCAAACATCGGATGAGTGTCAGAAGGAGGGGTACCTGAGACTACAGGAGAATCCACGGGAGGAGGTTGTGGAGGAAAATTGGAAGGAGAAAGCCCACGAGAAACTTGGAGACCGGCGACAAGGGTAGGTAGAGTGGCTAACTTTCCCCTCCTTTGTATCTCAAAACTGCTGGTGGGCTCCTGGGCGGTTGGAGAGACCTGCTAACACCAGCCTAGAGATGGCTGTTGCCAGTGAGCCTCTTGTGGGCACGGCACCAGGCTCCCAGCTCCCCCGGGACACCTCCCAGCCCACAGACTCAAGCAGATTGACAGGCACCATATTGCCTCATTCTCCCCTCCCCCTTCCCTACCCACGGCTGCTGAGAGAGACATTTTTAGCCACCACCCGGAGGCATCTCAAGGGAATGGGACTTGTACGTTTGGGGCCCTACAGCAGACTGAGGGGTACTCAGACTGTGAGCTCCCTACCTACCAGCCTTCCCAGGTGCTGCTGGCCCAGTGACTCCAGGAAAACAGGGCAGATCCCGAGGCTGAGAGACATCAACCCAGCTTGGGCACCCTGTGGGTGACTTAGGACCGACACCCCTCTTCCTGGTGGGGTCAGGGTTTGAATTTTGGGGTGCAGGAGTCAGACCTGCCGACCAGACCCAGTGAACCCAAGTCTCGTATTGCCCTGGGGCACAGAAGGGACATTAGTAAACGTGCCTACTCTCTGTGTTTGCCTTCGGGGGCGGATCAGCGTGCTTGAGGGGCAACTCTCCTTGCAGGGGAGGGCTGTGTCCCCAGCCCAGGCTGCTATCCTGGGCCAGGAACCTCCCTCACAGCCAGGGGAGCCCCCCTGGCCTGAGATCCTGCCCACTGGCAGAGGCCCAGGAGAAGCCATGGAGCCAGGGAGGGTGGAAAGGAGTGAGACTTGCTCCAGACTGCAGGTCTCAGACAGCCCCACCCCCACATGCAGACTTTCTGGCTGAGTGGGGCCATTTCAGCCCCTCCCTGACAGCTTTGCCCAGAAGCAAAGAAAAGGACTTTGACCCCTGCTAACGGCAACTGTGGTGCTTGAGGGCAGGCTTACCAAACACAGTTCTGCCCAGACTCATTCCCAGACCTGCCCCCACTGAGGTGGGGAATAAGGACACACCTGGAAATCCCAGGGCACCACCCACCACGTGAGGCACTAGAGTGCCTCTCCAGAAGAACCGGAGCTGGTTACAGGACCGAAAAACAACACTGTAGTCTGCTCCTCCCAGCAAGCATCACCTACTGACAGGGAGGTCATTCTGCACACCCTTTTACTGCATCTACTGACTCATTACAGGGTGTGGTTGAATCTCACCCACAAACACCACCTACTGACTCAGAGACTAAACAGGGTGTGTCATTATCCAAATGAAAATCTAAAGGCAAGAAGCAACAACTGATCCAGTTGGGAAGAAATCAGCGAAAGAACTCTGGAAGTATGAAGAATCAAATGGAATGTGCATCCCCAAAGATGAAAATAGCTCTCCAGAAATGGACATCAACCAAAGTCAGAACACTAAAATGACAGAAGAATTTTGAACATGCATTGTAAGAAAACTCAATGACATGCAAGAAAAAATAGATAACCAACAAGAAGAAACCACAAAAAAAAAAAAAATCCAAGACCTAGAAGAAAAATTCACTGAAGAAATTAAAATATTAAAGAAAAATCAAACCGAAATCCTGGAAGTGAAGTATCTATTCAAGGAACTACAAAACACAGTGGAAAGCCTCAAGAATAGGGTACATCAATAGCATTATTAGGCATCTATCCAAAAGAGCATAAGACATTCTGTTATAAAGACATCTGCACCCGAATGTTTATGGCAGCATAATTCACTATTGCTAGGTCATGGAAACAACCCAAGTGCCCGTCGATGCATGAGTGGATTGTTAAAATCTGGTATTTGTTCACAATGGAATATTACTCAATTTTAAGAAATGACAGTGAGTTAGAACCTCTTGTATTATCCTGGATTAAGCTTGAGCCCATTATTCGAACTCATTATTCACACTCATTATGTATGTATATACTCATCCCCTCCTCCCCCCTCCCATCTGCCCGACACCCGATAAATGTTGTTCTTATGTGTCCACTTAGGTGTTGATCAGCTAATACCAATTTTCTGGTGAGTACATGTGATGCCTGTCTATCCATTATTGGGATACTTCACTTAGTAGAATGGGTTTCAGCTCCATCCAGGAAAACACAAGAGGTGCTATATCACCATTGCTTCTTGTAGCTGAATAGTACTCCGTGGTATACATATACCACATTTTATTAATCCACTCGTGTATTGACGGGCACATGGGTTGTTTCCACAAATTTGCGATTGTGAAGTGTGCTGCTATAATCATTCGAGTACAAGTGTCTTTTTTATTGAGTGTCTTTTGTTCTTTAGGGTAGATGCCCAGTAGTGGGATTGCTGGATCAAATGGTAGATCTACTTATATCGCTTTCAGGTATCTCCATATTGCTTTCCACAGGGGTTGCACTAGTTTACAGTCCCACAAGTAGTGTAGGAGTGTTCCTATCTCTCTGCATCCACATCAACATTTATTGTTTTGTGACTTTTTGATAAAAGCCATTCTCACTGGAGATAAGTGATATCTCATTGTGGTTTTGATTTGCATTTCCCTGATGATTAGAGATGTTGAGCATTTTTTCATATGTTTGTTGACCATTATTCTGTCTTCTTTTGAAAAGTGTCTGTTCATGTCCTTTGCCCACTTTTTGATAGGGTTGTTTGATTTTTTCGTGCTGTTTTTCCTAAGTTCTAAATAGATTCTAGTTGTCAGCCCCTTATCAGATGTGTAGCATGCGAAAATTTTCTCCCATTCTGTAGGTTGCCTGTTTGCTCTCATGACAGTTTCTTTGGCTGTGCAGAAGCTTTTTAATTTGATCAGGTCCCATTTACTTATTTTTGTTGATGCTGTGATTGCCTTTGGGGTCTTCTTCATAAATTCTTTGCCTAGGCCGATGTCTAGAAGAGTATTTCCAATG
>CAUYRT010013714.1:0-42554 GCA_963574885.1 Lepilemur ruficaudatus
CCTGTAGTCCCAGCTACTCCGGAGGCTGAGGCAGAGGATTGCTTGAGCCCAGGAGTTTGAGGTTGCTGTGAGCTAGGCTGATGCCACGGCACTCACTCTAGCCTGGGCAGCAGAGTGAGACTCTGTCTCAAAAAAAAAAAAAAAAAAAAAGTAATTCAGATGTAGACTTAGGATTTCTGCACCGGACTATACGGGTGTTATGCCTCGACTATAAAATGCTGATTCGCAGGCCCCACTCTTAGTGTTCCTGGTGTTAGCAGCCTGGAGGAAAGCCTGGGCATCAATATTTTCAAAAGCTCACCATGGGGAATTTATGGTTGGGGAAAAAGGGGCAAACTCGGGCACGAAAACTTTCAAGAATAAGACAGAACTGTGGAATCAAAGCTAGGCCGCGTGGTCAATAAAGGCAGATGAGTCTCGAGCAGAAGTGACCTGTCGTTTCTGGGCCAGAGCACTTAATGGCTGATGTGAGACTCTGCGAAGCTCTGCTTTCCCTTTGGTCATGCTGGGCGTGGGGGCTGCTCTGTCGCTTGGTCCCGAGTGATACAGTTTCTCACGCTGGGTCTTGAACGATGGAATGGAATGGATAAAGAATTCAGGAATTGAATGGTCCCGTGTAACCTCATAAGCAGGGCAACAGTATCAGGCCACTGGGTACCACCTTTGTGAGTTTCTTGGCCTTTTCCTCATGGTAACAAGATGGCTGCTGCAGCTACAGCATCACATCCTCACGTTTAAAGCAATGACAGGATATGAGGGTGGGGGCAGCCAGTGCAGTGACAAGCTTCTCTGTGGTTCACTCTTTTTTTTTTTTTTTTTTGAGACAGAGTCTTGCTCTGTCACCCCAGGTAGAGTGCAGTGGCATCATCATAGCTCACCACAGCCTCAAACTCCTGGGCTCAAGTGATCCTTCTGCCTCAGCCCCCTGAGTAGTTGGGTCTACAGGTGCATGCCACCACACCCGGCTAGTTTTTCTATTTTTAGTAGAGATGGGGTCTCACTCTTGCTCAGGCTGATCTCGAGCTCCTGACCTCAAGACATCCTCCTGCATTGGCCTCCCAGAGTGTGGGGATTACAGGCGTGAGCCACCACACCTGGCTGGTCCATTCTTACTTTACCAGGGGGGAGTTTTTTCCCCAGAAAGACCCTCAGCAGCCTTCCCTTCCAGTCCATTGGCAGAACTCTGTCTTGTGGCCACCCCTGGAACCAGAGGAAACTGGGAGGCAGGTCTCTCGATTCTTTTCCTTTCATTTCTGTGTTTTGACATAATTTCACACTTAAAGTTCCAAGAATAGCACAAACAATTCCAGATATCTTTCACCCGAATTTCCCAAATGTTAGCATTATGTGACGTTTCATCCTTTTCTCTCTCCCCACATACGTATATACACACACAGATGCATGCAGCCACACATATCTGCGGACACAATGTCCCTTTGTCCCTGAATACTGCATTGTGATTTCCTAAAAACAGGGACATTCTCTGACATAGCCACAGTACAATGATCAGGAAATTAACATGGAAACTGCTATTATCTAATCTACTGACCTTTTTCAAATCCTGCCAATTGTCCCAACAATGTCCTCTATAGCAGAATAAAACCCCACGTCACACATTGCAGTCTGTTGTCACGTCTCCCTTTTCTCTGCAAATCAGAACTTCCTGGGACTTTCTTTACCTTCCGTGACATTGGTGGTTTGGAGAGGGCAGGCCAGTGATTTTGCAGCATGCTCCTGGCATTGGTTGTCCGACGGTTCTTTCTGTTTGGATTCATTTATGAACTTTGGGCAGGACCACATGGGGGTGATGCTGAAGCTTTCTGGGTGCATCGTATCAGGGGCCACACGATGTCCATTAGTCCCCTTGCTGGGGATGTTAACTTTGGTGACTTGGGTAAGGGGGGCCTGCCGGACTTCTCCATCATAAAGTTATTATTACTATTTATGTATTGGATTTTTTGCCTTGAGTGTGGGAATGGCTATTGGGTTGCCAACCACAGAGTCCACAACACTTGTGCTCACCGAGTGTGTGACCCACAGGTTCTCCAGTCATGGTTCACGTTGAGGGGAGGGGCGTCTTTGGGAAGAGGCAGATTCAATATCTCTTTTTTAGCTACACTTTCTAAGGAACTTTGGGGGGTCAGGCCCTTGGGCAAGGATTCACAGGCTACAGGTGGTACTGGATGGCATTGTCCACCCTCACTGAACTTCCTGCCCAACGGGAGAGAAGGAACTAATATTTCTTGTACACCTACTATGTGCAAGCCTTGGGTTAGCCACTCGTATCATTAATATTACCTCATTCAAATTAGCATATCCGCTCTGGGAGGCAGGTGCTGTTTGTTACCTGGATAATGATTTTGGGGGGGCTTTGTTCATTTCAAACCAGGAAAACCATTCATAGCGTTCTCCAGTGCCTGAGTCTGCCTCACCTCACTTGAGAACGGTTTTTTAAAAAGCATCTGAAATATTTTCCATATCAAGTGTTTCAAGGACCTAATTATAAACTTCATTATAATTGTTCATTAGTTATATTTTGTTCAATTACTTTAACAAGTTGCCAAATGGAACACAAAGCTGGCAATTAGCATTATGTAATTGTAATGAGACACTCAAATTGGGTTATAGAACATCGTCCCTGCTGGCATATTTTCCCCTCGGAGTTAGACAAACCCAAGGCAGCGGCTGGGCGGACATCTGCTCCCTGGCTCCATCCAGGCCACGTGGGGTGAGACGTCGCCTCTTCTGATGTGCAGACGTCAGGTTTGGAAAAACAAAAGCACTTAAGGACGGTACTAAACATGCTTTATATGATGATCCTATCTAATTATGCTATGGTATTAGTATATAAAATAATGTAAAATGTTACGTGTGTATACATGTACTGCAGTTACTATTGTAGGCATGGCTGCATCCTGCAGTAACTCATGTGACCTTCCCACCAGGTCCCTGAGGTGGGTGCTAATCATTTCGCCCATTTTACAGATGAAGAAATCAAGGCACAGAGATTGGGCTGTTTGCCCAAGGTCACACAGCTAGGGAGAGCTGGGCTCAAGCCCAGGTGGTTGGCTGACCACTACTTTCTATTGATTTATTGAGTCTCGGAGAAAAAGGTATATTTAAAGAAATGCAATTAGCCACGTTATCCAACAGGAGACCATCAAGAGTGACTTTGCCTTTTGGCCCCTTCATTGTTAACATCTGAATGTGTATCAGAGGTAGGCACGTGAAGGTGATTTTCCAAAATTTGTCACGGGACTAGATCACAACTCTGTCTCAAGTGGCTGTCCTCGCCCAGCTGCGATGGTTGTGGGCACAGAGCACCTGGACTGGACGAGCTGAGGTCCCCTGCTTGGACAGCGTATCTGTGAGGACATTTCGAACTCCTGACCTTGAGCAATCCGCCAGCCTCGGCCTCCCAGAGTGCTAGGATTACAGGCGTGAGCCACTGCGCCCGGCTGTGAGGACATTTCGACTGGACTCCACTAACTAAAATATTCATCTGTTGAACCTGAAGAAGCTGGTTTGACTGTGAATGTCAGTCGGCCTCTTTGGAGGACAGTGACAGAAAGCTAACTCGCCTGGCCCAAGGAAAAGGGAAGACTTCGTTGGTTCATGCAACCAAGGAGCCCAGGCACAGATTTCAAGCATGGCTGCACCCAGGACCTCAGACAATGTTCTCTTAGTCGGCTTGGGCTGCTGTAACAGAACGCCACAGGCTGGGCGGCTTAGACCACAGACATTTATTTCCCACAGTTCTGGAGGCCGGAAGTCGAAGATCAAGGCCCCACAGATCCAGTGTCTGGTCCACAGATGGTGCCTTCTCGTTGTACCTTCACGTGGCAGACAGTGGAGAGAGAGAGAAAAGCAACTTCCGTCTCTTCTTACAGGGACACTAATCCAATTCATGAGGGCTCCACCCTCATGACCTTGTGTAAGCCCCCAAAGGCCCCTTCTTCAATACCAGCGCATTGGGAATTATGGCTTCCACACGTGAGACATTCCGACCCTAGCAGATGTCATCAGCATGCTCCCTCCTTGCCAAGGTGCTGCTGTCCTTTGTGTTGGAGCCACCGCTGGGCCAGCTCTCCTCATAGGGCAGCAAGATGGCCCCAGCGGTTCCCTGTGCGCTGTCACGGAGGAGAAACGGGGCAGCTTGGCTCTCACCTCAGGGAAGAGTCTGCTGTTCAGCAGCCAGGAGTGCAGTCAGCTGACAGCCTCCACCTGCGGCCCCTCCAGGGCCTGCCTTGGGTTTTGAGCTGAGGACTTGATGCTCCCAGGCAGGTGGCACGAGGGCCTGGTCATTGTAAAGGACAGTGTTTCCTCCAGAGCTCCCACTGTGTGGGTATGGGCAGATCTCGCCCCCTTGTGCTTCCTCCACCTCTTGTCTTTCACGGGAATCACCCCCAAGGTCTCTTGTCCTCCTAACTTCCTCTCAGTGTCCGCTTTCTGAATGACCCAGTGAACACTCTGGGGTCATTATCTAAAAGGTCGGCCTTCCGGGTGGCAAGGAATGCTGCTTCACCCAGAGTTCCAGCCAAACTCCCAGGCCAGACTCTCATTGGTTGAAATTGGATTATGTGTCTGTCCCTGAACCCTCCCTGTGAATCTGATTGGCCACACCTGGGTCATGTGACCACTTGTGGGTGGGATCATCCCTGTCCAAACAACTTGATCCAAGAGTTGTAGTTCCCCAGAGGAAATCTGGGTCCGTTTCACAGAAAAGAAAGGAATGTCAGCTGGTCGAAGACAGTTGCTCTCCCTTGGAACTTTGTGAGTTCAGAGCGCCTGGCCCTCGGCCAGCTTGTCACATCAGCTCATTTGGGACTCGGTGTCCACATCTATGAAATGGGCATATTGCAGATGGATCCCTGTCCTGATTCTTCATAGAGGCCTTTGTGAGGTGAGGGAGGAGACACTGTCCCAGCCTCTTCCTGCTCTGGGCTGACAAGGCTGAGGGAAGGACTTCCTACCTGTCATAGCCATGGCCGTGTGGGGGGAAGGGTCTACCTCCTTGCACTGGAAGCTTCTGCCTTCCTCCAGAGGCTCCTGATCCAGTTGGAACTCAAGGCCAGCTTGGAGTGACGGAGGCGGAGGGTGTGCTTAGCAGATGCTTCTCTGACAGCCATGGTGACAGCCCTAAATATGAAACAGTGAAACCCTTATGTCATACAAGGTCACCCGGCAGAAATGCCAGACTGAGGATGGGGTGGGGGGAGCTGCTGAAATGAATGTATATCAATGGGCCTGTTGTCTCCCACTGTGGTCTGAATGTGTCCCCCTAATTCTTACCTTGAAACCTACTCCCTTATGTCGTGGCATTAAGAGGTGGGGCCTTTGAGAGGTGATTGGGTCATGAGGGCTTCACCCTCACGAATGGGGTCAGTGTCCTCGTAGAAGAGGCCCGAGGGACCTGTTCCCCCTCCCACCACATGCAGGTGCCGCAGAAGGGGCCGTCTGCGATGCAGAGATCGAGCCTTCCTGAACCTGCTGACGCCTTGGTCTCGGACTTCCCACTCTCCAGAGTCACGAGCGATACATTTCTGTTGCTTAACTGCCCAGGCTGACGTATTGTGTGGTAGGGTCCTGAGCACATCTCTGGAGAGGGCATTCTTTAACATTTTAATCATTATTTTTTCAGTTGATAAAAATGTAATATTTTAAAATCCAGTTCCTGTATAACGTTCCACTGTATGGATCTTTTGTAGTTAATACCCCTCTCTTATCAGTGGACATTTGGGTTGTCCTGTCCCGTTGGCCTATGACCCCTTAGTGGAGACGCCCACCTTCCTTTGCAGGGCTGAGCTTGCTGCGTGGGAGGGGGAGAGTGTGGCCGGGGCTTCCGCTGGGAAATGCCCCCCGGGGTGTCCTGACGCTTCTCCTCTCTCCTTGTCGCTAGGTCTCCCTGTCTGTCTGTCTGTCTGTCTCTGTTTCTGTGTCTGTCTGTCTTTCTCTCCGTCCCTCCCTCTCAGCTGATCTCTGCTCACAGCTCTCCTAACAGCATCCGTCTGGGCTCCGTGCTGTTAGCGCCAGCCTCTTCCAGATGGCGGGACGATTGCAGTCGACAGCTTGGCGTGCTAATGACACAGGGCTAATTCTTAATAACGAGGAGATGTGATTTAAAAACCCACCCTCTCATCTGGACGGTTCGATACCTGGTCAGAGCGGCGCTGTCCACGGCAGTCCCAGCTGCTGCCGCTGGGACAGATGTGATTCTACTAGCGCTGGGGCGATCCGCAGCTTCGGTCCCCTCCTGGTGCAGTTCCAGAGTCTGGAAAGTCGAGGTTATTCGAATCTGGGACTGGCGAGTTGCAAAGACCAGCGTCCCTCTCGGAGGAGCTCCAGCTCCAAGGAGCTGACGGTGAGCGCAGCGGCCACAGAGCCCAGGTCCCGCATGCAGGTGCACGTCTGAGCCAGTAGGACCGTGCCAGTCGGGATACCTGCATGTGAGCGACAGAGAGACTCGAGCTGAGTCACGTGGAAAAGGAATTTATTGCAACGATACCTGAGGAGCTCACTGCGTTGCTGAGAATTGGCAAAAATATACTCCAAAATGTGTCGTATGAGGATGTCCCAAGAGAAGCACGCCACAGAATTAGCCTGGCAGGGCCACCGCTGCTGCTGCTGCTGGGCACTGGGCATCGGAGCCAAACGTCACTGCTGCCCTGCTGCCCCTGGACACTGCTGCTGCCACCAGAACAGCTCCCTCCTGTCTCTGTCTCATCAGTGCAAGAGCTCCCGGTGTGACGTCTGGCTGGCCAAGCTCTGCTGTGCGCTCACACCCCCGTCCGAAGCGAGGCAAGGTGTGAAGTGCACGGACTCTGGAGCCAGACCGGGCTTGAATCCGGGCTCACATTATCTGTGTGAGCCGCACATTATCTGTGTGAGCCTGGGCAACATGTGTGCCTCAGTGTGCTCATCTGCAAAATGGGGGTAATATAACCATGCCTCCCTCCATGGGGGCACTAAATGACGGAACGTATGTGAAGCACGTAGCAGAGGTAGCTGAATAAGCATTTTATGTTTTAGCCATTAGCACGATTATTATTTTAGAAGGATCATTCGGCATTTGTTGGTGAGGCAGTTGCTGTTTCTTAGGAAGACTCAGACGGTGGGGGATTCTCCAAACGTACGAGGGGGGTACACAAGCCAGGTGTCTACTGCAGTGTTCCCTTCCATTTTCTATGACTCATTTCTATTTTGAGCCCCACTGCCTCTGTGGTTTCCTAAAATCTCAGTCAATCTGGGGACATATCTACCTGTTCCTTACAATTATTTATTATTTTTTATGTTTATTCTTATTTCTTTGAGACAGGGTCTCGCTCTGTTGCCCAGGCTGGAGTGCCGTGGCATCATGATAGCTCACTGCAGCCTCGAACTCCTGGAATCAAGTGATCCTCCTGCCTCTGCCTCCTGAGTAGCTGGGACTACAGGTATGCACCATCAGCCTGGCTAATTTTTCCAGTTATTTTAGGGATGGGGTCTTGCTCTGTTGCCCAGGCTGATCTTGAACTCCTGGGCTGAAGCGATCCTCCCGCCTCAACCTCTCAAAGTGTGCTGGGATTACAGGCATGAGCCACTGCACCTGGCCCAACATTTGTTTTTTAAACGTTAAGTCATAATGCCTTTATGCAGAGCATGCATTCTCCAGTTTACCACGTCTGCGCCCCTCCCTGTGCCCCCGCCCACACGCCCAGCTTCACGCATTTACGTTACTTGACTTGGTTTCTGAAGACGTTTGGCTTTATGATGGCGGAACCTAGGAGCGGGGGGTTTTGAGAGACACAGCTGAAAGGCTTTGGTGTCTACTTTCATGGAAGTCCCTTTCCCACCCTGCGACGGTAACCACAGGTGCATCACCTGTTAGATTGGGGTGGGGGGACACAAAGAGGGCACAGTAGTGTCCAGCCACACAGATGCAGGGGTCTCTGTTGGGCGGGACCCACGGAGGACTCGTGGCTTGACCTCAGGGCAGTGGACAGCCAGTGGCACCTGCTGTCTCTGGGGCTGCCGGTTTCTTGCCTCTGATTTTCCCTTCCCCTTGAAGTTCCTTCCGTGGGCCTGAGCCCATCCATCGCAGCGCTTCCTTTGTTGTGAGACGAGCTCCCCAGCAACATGCTAGCGGCTTCCCGTCTGTTTCATTCCCGGGGATGCTGGGACAGTTAGTCTCTGCCAAAGCCCCCGCAGGCTGGAGCACGCCGACCACAGGTGTGTCCCGCATCCTGGACGGTGGCTGTGCCGCAGCATCTGGGGGGCTGAGTGCTGCTACTTGACCTCAGCTGTCGGGAGCCTGTCTCCGTGGCGGCTCCCAGCCCCAGCTTGCCCCCCGTCACACCCGGCCAACAGAGGGGAACAGCCACGGACATTTTCAGGGGTGCAGGTGTTGCCCCCATGAATGCATTTCTCAACACCCCAGTGAAGGGAGTATTTTCTGGGCTCCTTGGGCGATGCAGTTGCTGGGTAGGGGTGTAGGTTGCCATGGCAAATCCTTCCCAACATTTCAGCCCCCGTGGCTTTGGATCCCTCCTCCACACCATGCTAGGGCCGCTCTGGCATCTCCGCTCATGAAACGTGGCCACTGTTGAGTCCTGGTTCCAGCCACCCAACCAGGTAAGCTTTTAGAGCCACTGCCAGTGACCTAAACTAACACATCATATCCCAGATCTCTAGTCACTGCACCCGGGTCAACGAACTCTGCCCTGTCTAGGGTTACGACCTGCCTGCCTTGGTCTGACACCTCTCTTGCCCCTTGGGTTTCTGCCAGTCCACGTGGGCAGAATCTTGCAACTGTCTTGGTGCAAAAGCTCCTTCGTCCTGGGCCTGGCACGTATGGGAAACCTAAGACTCTGGTTGTGGTTCTGGTGCCAACAGGGCAGTCGTGGTGGGTCTGAGGAGTGTGGGCATCTCCTCACGTGGCATCTGCTCAGGTGAGATGGTGGCACCGGTTTCAAGAAGACGACAGCTCATCTTCTCGGACCCAAGAGAGCAAGCAAGTTCCTTTGGCCAGGAGACTCTGCGTGACCCGGGGACTCGGGATCTCAGTTTCATGTGAGTCCACCAAAGCCTTGAAGCCATCATCACCGCCATAGGGTTGGGGGTGCAGCAGTCACCCGACCTCCTGGGGCACGTGCTTCAGTCAGCACCTTGTCAGAATCAACCACGGGTGACAGCTGCACTGGTGGATGTGTTGTGATGTCCCTGCATGCCATGGGTCACTGGCGCCCTGTTTCACACGGTCGAAATCCCAGGACTGCACTCAAGTCCACGGCACAACCCAGCCAGTCTCCAAATCCCACCTTGGAGGGTCCGTTTCCAGAACTGCTCTCGTAACCAGTCTGCATCGGTCAGGGTCCGATTGGGATACAGAAGCCACCCCAGTAATTCGAGCAGGGGAAGTTCACTATAAGGAATCATTAACTAGTAAGAGGTGCTTACCTTACCAACAGGGTCAGAGAGGACCGTAAGGGGTCCAGAAGCATCAGGTATACAAATGTGGCTGCTGCTAGGCTGAGGGGAGGTGGGTGATGAACAATCACACACCCGGAGGAGCTATCCTACTCCCCAGGGCTAGAAACGACGTCTTGGAAGAGCATATAGCTCCCGCGAGAACGTGCGGTCTACCGGAGTGGCAAACTTTCAGAGGACGAAGGCTGCAGCTGGCGCGTGTGTACGGTCTGCTGCCGCTGGAAAGCGGCCGGAGCTGCTTTCTAGGAAATGCCCCTGGGGAGGGGACAGTGTGGTCCGAGGGCAGAGCCAGAGCTGGTCTGTGGAAGCTGCTTGCCGGGCGGGGCGAGTGTGGCCCGAGGGTGTGGCTGGACCTCACCCCTGGGGTGGCAGGAGAGGGCCGCTGGGGTTGGCCTGAGAGCTGCTGGGCTTCTGCTCACAACAGAAGCAGAGGGCCGCGCCCTAGAATAGACACACCCTCCTGCCCCTACCTGCACCATGTCTACCCGTTGCCTGCCGTGGACAAAGCCTGACATCCTAACAGCTGGCAAAGGAGAAACGTCTGCAGGGTCCAGCTCCAGGGTCACCAAACATGCAAAGAAGGGTGGGTTTGGAGCAGAGCAAGAGTAAGTTGACAAGTAGAGCAGGAAGAAGACATGGGCGGCTGGGAGGGGAGATTTTGGGGGAATTTGGAGGAATGAGAGGAGGTAGGAGTGGGGGGGTGTGGAGGAGAGAGGGAAGGAGAATTTTGGGAAATATTTCTGTGGACACGTATCGTCTTTATGGTGTTCACGACATGCAAGGAAGGACTGTGAGTTATTTTGGAATTCCTTTGGGTTGATGGTAGAGTCACACCGACCACAACACCATTTTGAGACTGGAACACTTGGGTCCTGGGTTTCTGAACAGGTTACAACAGTTTCTCTTTGCCTAAAGCAGTAATTGACAATGAAAATTTTCTTTCTTTTTTTTTTTTATTTTTAGTTTTCCCAGGGATCCTGTTTTACATTATGGGTTCTTGTCTTTCCGTGGGTTGGACTGGGGATTTGGGAGTCCAGGTTTTAGTTCTCAGTCTCAAGTTCAATTCATTGCACACTGTGTGATGCTTGGCAAGTCACTTAACCTCTCTGGATCTGAGATTTCTCATCTGACAAATGAGGGGTCTAAAGTCTTCTTGTGCAAACTCTCAGGGGTGTTGTGATGATGAGATGAGATTGTGGGTGTGCAATTGCTTTGGCAAAAGACAAGATTTTGGTCACTTATGTGGAGCTATCTGTATCCATACACCTGGCATATCAGTAAGAAATGGTTTTGCTTGCAAACACCAGCAGACCTTACAGTTGTAGCTTAATACGAACTTACTTTTCTCATATATCAAGAATTCTAGAGGTGGTTATCTCTGGGTAATGATAAACCTGCTTAATAATGTAAGGGCCAAAAATCTCTGTGTTTCTCTGGGCCTTCTCCTCATGGTCACAAGGTGACTGCTGTGATTCCAGCCATGAAGGCTACATTTAAGCAGGAGGAAGGGACAGGGCCTGGTCAGGCACCTCTGTTCTTTTTTTAGGTACACGAAGGTATCCCCAGATTATCTCCAGACCTCTTTCATTTCATCTCACTGGACAGCAGTGGGTCTGCAAGAGAGTCTGGAGAAGCAGGTGTCGAGCTTTCCCATCCCTTCTAGAGTGAGGAGGCAGGGGAGAAAGAAGTTTGGGACGGGCGTGGGATTAGACAGCTGACGGAGTCTGGAATAACTGGCAAGTTCTAGGTGGCACAAATTGAGCTTGTTTGCCACGGAGGGGAAACAGCCAGTGGAAGATTTTGATTCCCACCCTTGCGATTGCTGCTCCCGTTTATTTGGGCCCTTTCACGGGGCCTGGCTGCATTTGAATAGCTAACGTCTCACTTCGGAGGTGGAATTATGTTAAAAATCAGATGCTTGTCATTATGCAAATGGATGTCTCGCTATTGCTTAGGATTTTCATTTTTCTATGAATTATTCCTTTTTCAATGCTTTTTTTCCCCTTTCCCCCATGGAAGAAAGAAAAACAACCCCTGGCTGATCAAAGGAATTTTCCAATCATTCAGTCAATGGATGTTTATGGAGTGTCTATCTGGGGCCAGGAGCTGTTAATAAGGATCTGGGAAGTAGTGATGAAAAGATACAGCTTCTGCAGAATGAGAGCTTATATTCCAGGGGAGGAAATAAGGCATCAGCAAGGAAATTAATAAGCCAAGTAATTTATGAGACTAATACATACTAAGAAGAGAATAAAACAGGATGGATAGATTTGTGGGTGGGGAGGGCTTCTTTAGATGGGGGTGGTGGTCACAAAGGTCTCAGAGGAGGTGACATTTCAGGAGAAACCTCAACTATGCAAGGAGGCAAGCCATGCAATGATTTAGGGTATGGGTGTCTACGTAGAGGGAGTAGCATGTGCAAAGGCCCTGCGGGAGAGGGGGGACAAGCTTGGTATATTTGAGGAAGAGAAGCTTGGCCAGGAGGCTGAAGCACAAGGAGATGTAAGGGCCAAATCTCTGTGATTCTCTTGACCTTCTCCTCCTGGACACAAAATGACTGCTGAGACTCCAGCCATCAAGACCAGTAGGGGATGAGGTCAGAGAGGGGCAGGCCAAACCACACAGGGCTTTGGAGAGGCGATTTGGCTAAAGATTCTGCCTGTGGGGGAGTTGGTTTGTTGGCTGAGGTCTCAGAGGGCTGGGAGAAGTGGGCCTTCCAAACTTAGCCCACTGTTCTGGCCCCTGGGTGCCTCCTCTTTCAGGGATCAGCATTACCTCCTTCTGACATTATTATCTCGTTAACTTTTATACAAGCTCTGCGATGACAGGAACTTATCTGTCCCGCTCCCGGCTGTGTCTCCAGCACCTACAGGGCCCGGCACAGAGTAGGTGCTCAGAGATATTTCATGAACTTGTATCCGTTTTCTGTCGCTGCATAACAAGTGACCCCACACGTAGAAGCTTACAACAGCACCCACTTATTAGCTCACAGTTATGTAGGTTGGGATTCGAGGCAGGTGTTGCTAGGTCTCTGCTCGGGGTCTCACGAGGCTGAAATCAAGGTGTCGTTGGGCTGTATCCCCACCTGGAGCTCGAGGCCCTCTCTGAGCTCACGTGGTTGTGTCCTGTGTGTGTGTGTTTGGCGTCTGTGCTGTAGGACTCAGGTCCCCTTTTTTCGCTGGCTGCCCGTCAGGGCTGCTCTGAGCTCCTAGAGCCCCACCGTTCCTTCTCACCGGCCTCCTCCGTCTCCAAAGCCGGCAGTGGAGAGTCGCCCTCACGCTTCACAGGGAGCCCCGTCTCTTTTAAGGGGCCACCAGGACAATCTCCCTTTCTCAGTGTTGACTGTACCATGAAACACAACGTAACCCCAGGTGTGAGATCCGTCACATTCGTGGTTATACAATGTGGGGATCTTTGGGGCCATCTTGGGATTCTGCCTCCCAGAGAATGAGGAAGAACCGGCTCCCATCCCCCTTCCCCACAGAGCCCTTTCCCGGCCTCAGCCAGCCCGGTCCCACCTGGCTGTTGGCAGTGACAGCTTTTGTTTTCCGGTTGCCGAGAGCTATCTTCTTCCGGCCTCAGTGGCAGCAAAGCCCCCCGTCCCAGCCACGGGGCTCCCTCTGTGCCTTTGTCATGGTGGCCCGGTCCTACTGCAGGGCCTTTGCACTTTCTGCTCCCACTGCCGGGGAGCCTTCCCCCTCAGACTCCCGTGTGGTGCATCCCCTCCCTCCAAGTATCTCCTCAGAGTCACCTTTCCAGAGTCCCTCCCCTTCCTAAAACCACGCCCTTCCACTCTAAAAATACTTCCTTGTTTTACTTCTCTCGGCACTTATCTGCATCCCACCGGCTCCCCAGTTTACATATTTATTCGGCGTGTGGCTGGCCTCCCTGCCCTTGAACGTCAGCCTCACCCGCACGGGCACGTCCCCTCTTTGGTTCATTGTCCCATCCCCGGTGTCCATGACAGACACGGCCGGGGCTTAATAAATATCTATCCAGGGAATGAATGAACGGGGTATAAGGAGGATGGTTTCAAGTTTCTTTATCTGCTTTTTCTGGTTTTTGGAAAAACCTGAACAGGCACAAGTCTTCTTTCCCCAGGCAGCCTTGTTACATAATCCGGACTCCGTTCTGCAGGGAGCTGTCAGCGCCGCTTCAAGCGGTTATATTTAGTGTTTACAGCCTCTCCTTTTAGCTGCATGAGCTCTCCCGAAGAGCTCTGGAAATTAGGCCTCGCTGCGACAGGGAGAGAGGGCTCCTGGCACCATCTAAGGGGCCCCGGGGGCCAGTGGGGCACTTGGTGGTGGCCGTAGCCAAGCAGTCCTGATTTCGGGGTCAGCCCTGGGCTCTGAGCGTCACATTCACGGCACCCTCATCCAGGGATGGAAGGGCAGCTCGTTCTGGAAATCGCAGAGACAGGCGGAATGAAGTGTGGGAGTGCAGAGAGTGTGATTGCAGTTCGAATCCTGGCTCTGCCACTTGTTAGCTGTGTGACCTTCACTCAGTGACTTAACCTCTCTGGGACACATATTTCTCAGTTTGCAGAAGGGGGATAGATCAAGCACACCTGTGCCGTGCACAGGGCAGGGACATCACAGGTCAGTTGTGAAGCTGTGTTGTGTTCTGGTCTACCTGAGATGCCTCCGGGGGCGACTGCACGGCGGACCCCTGGCATTCTCTGTTCTCCACCGCTGCCTGCTGCTCGGTGACGTCTGGTGAGCTCCTACTGACTCACCTTAAGGTGTCGTTTTGGGATGAGCAGAGCCGTTTCTTAGGCAGGGCCCAGCTAACTCCAGCCCGTGGGCCAAATCCAGCCCGTCCCCTGTTTATGTGCTAAGAATGGATTTTGCATTTTTTTTTTTTTTTTTGAGAGAGGGTCTGGTTCTGTCAGCCAGGTTAAGGTGCAGTGGCGTGGTCACAGCTCACTGCAGCCTCCAACTCCTGGGCTCCAGCGATCCTCTTGCCTCAGCCTCCCGAGTAGCTAGAACTACAGGTGTGCACCACCTTGTCTGGCTGATTTTTCTGTTGTTTGTAGAGACAGGGTCTTGCTCTTGCTCAGGCTGGTCTCGGTTTTTGCATTTTTAAATGGTTGAGGGAAAAAAGAGCAAGAGCCAGACCCCGTCTCTCCTAAAAATAGAAAAATTAGCCAGGCATCATGGTGCACACCTGTAGTCCCAGCTACTCGGGAGGCTGAGGCAGGAGGATTGCTTGAGCCCAGGAGTTTGAGGTTGCTATGAGCTAGGCTGACTCCACAGCACTTTACCCAGGGCGACAGAGTGAGACTCTGTCTCAAAAAACCAAAAACACACAAATTATGACATTTCCAACAATAGGATTATACAACATCATTCAAATTATCATATAGAAAAATATTTGAATGACATGGAAAGATGTTTATAATATATAATTAAATGCAAAGAACAAGTGAAAACAGTATGTCTCACGTGAACCCCTTTTAATAAAAGGTATGTAGAGTATGCACAGAGCAGGGACTGGAAAAACACATTAAAATATTAGCAGTGTCTATCTCTTAGGGTCGGCGGTTTTGCTTTTTCAATATTTGTATCTTTGAGCCTCTGCCAGGAACACATAATTTGAAAAATAACATCTTACAATGTTAGTATAAAAAAATGGACTTTTCTGTGTGTGTATATATATATATTTTTTTACCATTCGACTTAAGTTCTTAGTTATTTTGTTGAGTGGTAAATACATATCACAGTCCATCTGGGGCTTTCCTGAACCCGTCTGTGAGGGCTGGTTTTGGGGTGTCAACTTGGCTGGATGCAGGGGTAGCCAGACAGCAGACGCCTGTCGCAGGACTGCTCTGCGTCCGTGACTGAGTGAGCACCTGCCCCTGATAGACCTGTTCACGTTGTGCTCTCTCTGTGTGTCCCATAGGTCAGCAGTCCCCGGCCTCTTTGGCACCAGTGACTAGTTTCATGGAAGACAGTGTTTCCATGGACCAGGGTGGGGGTGGGGGATGGTTTGGGGATGATTCAGCTCCCCGTAATGCAGAATCAGTGGGAGTCCTGAGCTTGTTTCCTGTGACTGGAAGGTCCCTTCTGGGGGTGATGGGAGACAGCGACTGATCTGACAGGAGGCGGAGCTCAGGTGATGCGGGCGATGGGGAGCGGCTGCAAATGCAGGTGAAGCTTCGCTCACTCCCTGGCCACTCACCTCCTGCTGTGCAGCCCGGTTCCTAACAGTCCCCGGCCTGGGGTTGGGGACCGCAGTTACACGTTCTGTCCCTCTGGAGAACCCTGACTGAAACGCCACCTTTATCAACTAGGCTGCCTTTTGTGGCAAGTAGTGGATATCCAAATGTCTATGTTTAAACAATGCAGTCTGTCATCTCGGTGGACAGCAGTCTGGGGGCAGCACTGCTGGGTGACACATTGGCTCAAGGATGTTGCCAGGATCTCTCTGTCTTTCCATTCTGCCACCTGTAGCTGGCGGTGGTGCGCACTGTGGTGCCTCATGGTCACAAGAGGGCTGTCAGAGCCCTTCCCCTCTCACCCTTACCAAGCTGCCAAGGAGGAAGGGGGTGGAGGGCAAAATAGGGCCTCTGCCTCTTACATTTGATCAAGGAGAGTGATTGTCCCCCAACTCCCTTCACAGCTCATTGGTCGGACTGGTTCACTGGCCTCCTGCAGAAAGTCCCTGGCATGAGGGACTGTGGTCGGCCAAGACCTGTCATTCTCTCAGTCCTGTGCCCCTAGGGCTGGCATGTTGCCACTCAGCCAGTCGGGAGCCTGCTGGGGAGGGGGACATGGCAGCCTCTAGTTTTGGGGGCTCGGGCTGTGCCGAGGCGCTGATGGGTGGGGAGGGGCGTGTGCCTGCCGGTATACTCATCCGACTCGGTGGCTAACGGACCTGGAGTCAGACTGCGCCAGGTCTGGTCCGATTCTGCCGCCTTCTGGTTGGCAGTGTGGCCGTGGAAAAATTGCTTAACCTCTCTGTGCCTCAATTTCTTCAGCTATAAAAGGAAGGGATGTTTGTGGGGGTTAAACGAATACAAACGTGAGCCCGAAAGCACTGAGAACGGGGGACCCGGCAGGAACTTGTACGTGAATGTTTGTAGCAGTGCCACTCATAACAGCGTGTTTGTAGGCAGAACCAACCCAAATATTCACGGGCGGGTAGGTGGGTAGATGCACGTGGTCCGTCCACACGATGGAATATGATTCAGCCACAAAGAGGAGCGGAGAGCTGAGTCATGCTACCGCGTGGATGCACCTTGAGCACACATGGGGGGTGCGAGGAGCCAGACACAGAGACCACGTGTTGTGTGATTTCATCCAAGAAATGTCCGCAGGGGCAACTCCGCAGGTGCAGAAAGGAGGTGAGTGGCTCCAAGGACCGGGGTGGAGTGAGGAGTGACGGCTAATGGGTGCGGTTTTATTATTTTTAGGGCTGATGCAAATGTCCTGGAGCTAGATAGTGGGGACAGCCGCGTTGTGAACGCACTAAGGGCCACTGAGCCGCGCACTTTAAAATGGTTAAAATGGTGGATTTCGCGTTAGGTGTGTTGTTCACAGCACTTGGAGCAGGCCTGTGCGGTCAGTGCCGCAGTGTTATTGATTGTTAGACGTGTTCTGCTCTGGCACGTTTTAAACTTGCTCCCACGTGCCGCCCGGACAGCGTCTTCACCTCCGGCTGCTTCCTTGCCCTGCTCCCGCCCCCACCCCCTGCCAGCCTGGGCCTGCGCGGGTCTCTGTCGGGCAGGGGCTGTTCAAGGTGCTTTCTGCTTAAACACACCAGGAGCTTCTTCCCTGGGGTCCCCCTCCCCGCAGTTGGGGGGTTGCCACAAAGTCCCTTCTGGTCTCAATTTTCACAGGCTCACAGGGGCCTCTGTCACCTCCCCAGGGCTCAGCTCTCCTTCGGTTGTCCAATCCTGAGTTCCATTCATTCATTCATCCATTCATTCATGTAACTTGTATCTGTTGGGCCTCTCTCTGTATATATGGCGCCGGGTGGTGACCGCTGTCACGTTATTCAGAATAAAGCTGAGGAAGGGGACAGAGAGTGACGCCAGCACTTGAGGCTGCCAGGAAGAGCCCCCTCCTTCCGTCAGGGTACGCACATCCAGGTGTGCAAGTCACTGCTTTCTTGGAATCTTTGCTTGTTAAGGAAATTCTTGATTTCCTACCTAAGTGGGCTCAGCTTCTATTTTGAGAGGCCCCCTTGTGCCCCTACTCGCCAGGTGGTGCAAACGCGGTCTGAGTGAATCCCGTGTCCCTCGGCGAAGATGCCAGCCACGTTTCAGCTGAACTCGCTGTTTGCGTGCGACAAGGGACAGTCCCCGTCTTTGCAGAGAACATCTCAACTGGTGGGTCACCACGGGGGCAGCCACCTGCGTGTTGGCAATGTTGGCGTTCAAGGGTACAGGGGTCTGTCACAGGTGCTGCGAGCGGGCGGAGGAGGGGGCAAATCTCTCTGCCTCGCAACCCCGCAGCCCTACCTGCGTCCCGACTCTGACCGCAGGTTTCCTCCTGCAGCGCGGGCCAGGCTGCAGTGCCAGCCGCAGCCACGAGATGGCAATGTTGCTCTTCGCCTGCAGCCGGGCGGCCCGTGGGCTGAGCGGCCGCAGAACTGGGGGCAGGGAAGGACCCGAGAGCGGCCCGCGCTGGGGGCAGCCTCCCGGTGAGTAGGGGGTGGCGGGGCCGGGGGAGCCTTGCACGGCTGGGCTGGGGTCTGAGGCTGGCTCTTAGTTGGATCTGTCTACCCCACTCCCTTACAGAACCAGAGGAGGGATCATTCCTGGCCTCAGTTTCCCCATCTGTACATGGGGGGGAAGAGTGTGGGCTGTGTAATCTGGATGATGCTGCCCCGAGATATGAGGCCAGCAGGCTAGGGGTGAGATTGTGGGTTTGCAGGGTGGGGTAGGCGTGAGAGGAGAATTCTGCCCGGCCCTGAGTTCTCCTAGTCTCTGCCACCAGCCCCTGGGGCCTTCCCCGAGCCCTTCGGAATCCAGGAAGGCTTTTGACTCCAGAAATGCCCCCATTAGAGATACAGGCTCAGGGGCCTGGGTGATAAGCAGACATCCTCATTCAAACCCAAGAAAAGCTGAGATGGGGCTGGAACTCTCATCCCTACTCCACATATGAGCTCAGAGAAGGTTAGGGGCTCGTTCAAAGTCACACAGCTGGGCCGTGGAAAAGGCACCCCATGCACCCCCACTAAGCCACCAGCTGACCCCTTACCCCCGCCAGAAAATGACTTTTTAATCTTTGGTCACAGACTCCCAGCCTCACCCACCCATTCCTGGTCAAACGCAGGGTTCACCCTGGCATGAACACCCTGGGGTCTCTCCCCTGCTGCCACATGGCCTGGTGTTAGCCGTGTCCCCTTCCCCCACCCCGCCCCCTTGTGGGACAGAGAATTTACTAGCGGGCAGGCGCTGGCATTCCGCTCATTTCCTGTTTCACCACCGCCCGCCCGCACAAGCTGGCACACAGTAGGTGCTCTGCGCAGCGAGTGCTTACGGACGAGTGAGTGGGAAGGAGAAGGGGTGTCCAGGGCAGCCCGGCACAGAGGACGCCAAGAAAGGCCTGACAGCATCTCGGGACTGTCCTTCCAGCCGGGGAGAGTCACAGAGAGGGGACAGTGGGGCCCCTTGCAAGGCCACCCCAGACCAGAGGAGACCCCCAGTCCCACTGTCCATCCTGCCCTGTGGCTCTCCACGCATTGCAGGCCTTGCCAGGGAGCCCAGAGGGGGCTTGGCAGGGGCCTGGGTGCTTTGACAAGGAAGCGTGTTAGCAGCAGCGGGAAAATCCCTTTTCGTCTGGTAATTAACCTGGGCTGGAGACTCGCCACCTGCCCCTGGCTCGCTCTTCCTTCTTTTATCTAGGAAGCGCCGGGCGCTGCCTCTGCTAATGAGCCTGTCTGTACTAATGAAGCAGGTGCCCTGGCCCCCCACGCCCTCGCCAGCTGGGAGGGGCGGAGGACTGTTCTTCTGATGTGAACTCCGGGCCCACAGAGGAAGATCAGCTACATCATAATAATGGCCGTAATGATGAGGATGATAATGTCCACGGCGCAGACTTTAAATGAGCTCTCACTTCATGGGTCAGGGGCTTTCAACGCGTTACTGGGGACACCTCGTGGGTGCTATCATGGCTTCCATTTCTCAGATGGGGAAACTGAGGCTCACGGAGGAGCAAGTGACTCAGCCCAGGTTGCACAACTGAGGAATGGCAGGGCCAGGATTCTCAGCCAAGACTCCATGACTCCGGGGTCTTCCCCAGATCTATCTTTTCATCACCCTGTACGGCCTCATTGACCATTTCCAAAGAGTTTGACCCACTTTTTCATGAAAACAGACGCTGGAGGAGTGGCTGGGATGACGGGGGGGTGGAGTGGGCCGCCCCGTCCCCCACGCCCCTGTTCCCCCAGCTTTGAAGGCGTCTGAGCGCTGCTGGAGGTGCCCCCACGTGCACCCAGCATGATTCATTCATTCGGCTTTGCCCCCTCCCCACCTTGCCTGGCCTGGGTTGGGGGTGGGGCGCCCAGGAGGATCAGTGGTTCTGGGACAACAGGCCCTGGGGTCCTCTTGACCTGTGACCTTCCTGCCCACTCTGGCTGAGTCCCTTCCCCCTGGATGGAGGAACGCCGGCCCTGCGCTGCACCCCCGCGTCGTCACTGCCTACCTCTGCGTTGGGAACGCGTTCCCGGACCGCGGGGGGATCTGCCCTTTCCAGGAGAGAGAGAACTGGCCTCCGCCTCCGCGTGGCCTGCGAGAAATGGGAGGGCGCGTCCTCTGGCTCGGGGGTATAAGGGTCCCTGCCTCTCACTCGGGTAGACATCCCCAGACGCCTTCGATCTGCCCGGGATCCCTGACCGCACCGGCCTGCGCACCGCGCCGCCGCCCCAGCGCTCTGCAGACGCTTGGCGCGTATTCCCAGACTCCCAGGGCCTCACTTCCCCGCAGACACCCGCAAACTGTGCCACGCTGAACGCCAGACCTCAGGTCTGCCCTCAGCCCCGCAGTCTCCCCCCGCAGACACCTCCTCCCCAGGCATCGCTGCCCCATTCCGAGGACCTCACCTCTCGACCTTGGGAACTCCCACCATTACGCTCCCCACACGCCCGATCGACCTGGGGACACCCTGCCTGCTCTCTGCACCCCTCCCGTGGCCCCCGCCCGCGCAAGCGCCCCCAACCGCCCTGCCGGGGCTCGCCAGGCCTCCGCGGCCACGCGCGCTCCCCCGGGACGCCGACGAGTGGCGCGTCCCGCCGCCTACCGGCTGGGCGGCCGCCTGGTGCCCCGGCTCCCGGGCGGCGGCCCCTCCCCCGGCCTCCGCGGCCCCTCCCTCGCCCGCTCCTCCCCGGCTCTCGCTCACTCTGTCGCTGGCTCGAGAGGCGGCCGGCAGCTGGCGCTGGCCGAGGCGGCGGCGGCGCGACCGGGATGGGACGGGCGCTGGGGCGCAGGAGCCGCGGCGGCGGCGGCGGCGGCGGGCGCCGCGCAACTCGGGCCAAGTGCAGGGCAGCGGGCGAGGGCGCGGGGCGCTGAGCCCCGGCGGCCCCCGGCTCCCCGGGCGCGCACGGCGGAGCCCAGGAGAGCGCGCAGAGGCTCAGCCGAGGAAGCGCCGCCAGCGCCGGCGCCTGCGTCTGGGGAGGAGCGGCGCGCTGGGAGCGAGCCATGCCCGGCGCCCGGGCGTAGCAGCCGGGGGCTGCTCCCGGGAGCCGCGGGCCGGGCCGGGCGCGCGAGAGGAGCAGCCCCGCGCCGCGCCCACCGCGCGCCGAGGACCATGCCGCCCCGGGGCCGGGCGCCGCCGCTGGGGCTCCTGCTGGCGCTGACTGCGCTTCAGTGCCCAGGTAACGCGTCCCCGGACCCCATCCCCGACCCCGGCCGCCACGCGCAAAGTTAGCTCCCGACGGGCGGCTGCCTCCTCCTCAAGTCCGTGGCAGCTTGCATCTCCTGGACTTGGACAGATCTGGGGAGGCCCTGGGAACCCAGGAGCCCCCGGCCCGTTGCCTTTTGCCCAGCGCGGGAGCCCGCCCGCCTTCTCCCCCAAACCCCCAGCTTCCCTGCGGACCCTTTCGGGGCGCACGGGGGCAACAGACGGGGTGCGCTCGGCCTCTCCAGGCAGGTGGGGGCGCTCCTCCAGGAACCTAGCCCCCTCCCCACCCCGCCTTGGGGCAGCATCCCCTCAGGTCCTGGTTCCTGCGGGGTTTCGCTGTGGTAGGGTGTTGGTGGAGCCCTTTCCCGCTCCCAGCTACCCGCGGTCGCATGGCTGTGCGTTCCCGGGACACCTGCGGGATCCTAGCCTTGGGGTCGTCTCAGCCGGCGCTGTCTAGCTTGTCCGCAGCCCTTCCCTACAATCCCGCGGCCCTCCGCTGCTTTCCCCTGTCCCCCCCCCAAGGATTCCCCTTCCCTAAGTGGCCTCTCCTTGGCCAAAGTGGGGCCCTTCTGCTCGCCTACTGGAAACGCGGGCTGCCTCAGCGCCCTGACCCCGAGGAGGGCGGGAGGGGGTAGCGATGGCCAGCCAGCCCCGGGCCGCTGGGAGCGGTGATGCTCAGAGCCACTGCCTGGGTACCAAGGAGCTGGACTCCCTGCTGACACCAGCGCAGCTGTCGCTGAAACCTAGCGAGTGGGGAAATCAAAATAGTCTGGTATTGTCTGTCTCCCATGGAGTTTGGAGAGGTTTCTACCACCTTGGTGTGGCTACATGTTGGTTCTAGAGGAAGCTCATCCTAAAATGACAGTTCCTCCCCTCCCCCCCACCCCAAGCAGTGGAGAAAATCCTAAAGGCTTGGATGAACCGGGCGCAGTCACGAGCAGCATTCATGTGCATTTGAGATCTCAGTTCTCCAAACCTTTCAAAATCAGGACCCATGATTTAGGGAGCAGGTAGCTTTTGCTTTAGAAAATCTCTCCCCATTTCCTTAACAAACAAACCACACAGACACGCAGAATGCAGTAGAAAAACACAACTTTTCAGCTTTAACTATCTTGGTAAGGTTGCAGTTAGGAGCAAACCTTGCATGTCAACTTGATGTGTGACGTATTTGCATGGGAAAAAGTAAATGTTGTCTTCCTTTGAGATGCCCTTAAGTGACCCCAAATGTTTAATAAAACCTTTGACTTGGAGAGAACCTTCTGTTAGAGATATCTGTCGTGGCGTTGGCTTTGGCTCAGAGAGTGGCCTTGGGCTTAACGTGGATGAATCTTCAATCTGCTGGGCTAATGAGCAGCTATGATAAAGCTGTTTTGCTTTTGGCATTCCTCTGCGGTTACACAGGAGGGCTGCTGCTGGGGTCGGGGCTGTTTTCTCTCAGCTAAAGCCCAGGGACCTGTTTCCAAAAGTGCACAGTCCTTTGGACTTGAGAATTGCAGTTTTGTCTCTGTTTTGTTTCTCCACGGGGGTCAGCGTTTGCCTGGATGCACTCCTAAGTGAATATCGGAAATCTCTTAGAGAAGCTGCCTGCCTGATGCTTTGTAAGAGAACATGACGGTCCATCCATCCTCCCCACCCCCAGCAACAGATCTGTGCCTGGCTCTGGGAGGTCCTGGTTTTGGGGTGGGTGTGCCGTGAAACCTGCTGCTTTCTCCTGAGAGCTTCGGTGGGGCAGCTCCTGCAGGCAGATGCCACCAGGGCAGAGCTCCCAGTGCCATCACAGGGGCCCTGGAAGCACATTCTAGTCTTTCACCAGTCCCCAAGAGATGACAGTTTGATAACTCTATATTTAGCACCAGTTAGGAGGGCTGGCAAAAAAAAAAAAAAAAAAAAGGGAAAAAAATAAAAACAAGGCTGAAATTCCTGAAAGATACTTGGCTGCCTTACACTTGGTTGAAAGGTTCAGAGGAATTAACCAGAGCTTCCTTCAAAGCTGGTTGGATTTTCTGGATAATTTCTGCCATGATTTACTGCCCGTGTTTGGCGGAGGCGCTGGCAGAGGGGCTGGGAGAGTTCAGAGGCAAGGATGCCTGTGCGCTCTCCCGTCACACGCAGGGACTGTCTTCTTTGTGCCCCCCCCTCCTGCGTGGGTAGCTGCCATGGTAAAGAGTATGGTGGGTGTACTTCTTTCAGCCTTGCAAGCGCTTAAACATATGGAACTGTACTTGGTAAGAGTCAGTACAAATCCCCCAGCTTAGCGACTAGGGGGCCCCTATTATTTGAGCCACTTTTGTGCACGCTGGGGCTTTGCAAATTAGCGGCGCAGTTACAGTCCCTGCTGGGGAAAATGAACGTGCCTTGCTTCGTTGACTCATTATTCTGAGGGGGGGTGGTCTGTGAAATTAGGGTGGGTGGAACGCCCCCGCCCCCCTCCGACAGAGGGACCGTGTGAGTGACAGAGCTTACAAATGTGGGGAGGGGGAGCTTTGGTTTTCAAGGCAGAGGTGCTCTTAGCCCTGCCTGGCACCTTGGGGTGGCCTGTGGTATGTTTCTTTCTCATTACAATAGTGATTTTTTTGGGGGGGTTGGCGGTCTTGCTTGAGTGTGATGCTGTCCTTCAGAGAGGTGGCCTTGGGAAGGGTGGGGAGTGCTATGCAAATGCCGGCGCCTCCCCCGGTGATTTAATGGCTGCACAGCAGAGTTCCCAGAGTAAATCATTTCATCCCCCTCCTCCCACCGGATGCAGGGACCAGGAGGCGTGGGGCTTCTGCATGAGCTACACAGTGCTTGGAGCCAACAATGAGCATGGTGGTTGCTGTGATCCAAGGGAGCTAAAGAAACCTCTCATTTGTTGGCTTGAAGTCTGGGAGGGTGGTCTCCGGGCCAGCCAGCAAAGCCCTTCCAGCGGCCTTGTTCCCCATGAGTCCCCCAGTTCTATGCGGCTGGGTGGCTCCTTTCTTCTCTCCTGGGTCTCCGTTTGAATGGGGATGGAGAGAGTCCATTTCCCTTTAAGCTCTGGGATTCAGCAAAGGCATCACCTCCCACCACCGCAGGGAGATGGGGGCGTCCTGGCATGGGCAGCATCGTGGGTGACAGCGGTGCTGCCCGCTCTTCGGCAGAGTGAGTGAGTTGACTGGTGGAGCAAGCAGGCGTCTCAGAGCATCTCTTTCAGCGCCCCCTTTGCAGATGGGAAGGAGGAGACTCTGGAAAGGCAGATCAGGGCTCGAGCTCTCTCTTTTTAACTCCTCACCCAGGACTTTCTAACCCTATACTGGGGAGCTTTTCTGGTTAAAAAAAAAGTTCTACAGTCCCCCTTTAGGGGATTGTGACTTCGTTTAAGGAGCCCAAGGTCATGAGAATGACAGCCACTTGGCATGGCCAAGATAGCAAATGTGAACTCAAAAAGACAGGAGCAAATCCTAGTGATGATGATGATGATGACGATGACACCGTCACGAGCCTGTCCCTGTGTGAGCGTGACGAAAGACTCACCACTTCGGCAGGTGGACTCTCGCATTATTCATGGTTTACAGGTGAGGATGGTGAGGCCCAGAGATGCCAGGTAACTTGCCTGGGGTTGCACAGGACACCAGTCCATGCCTTACCCACAGCCAGAGTTCACGCCCTAGCCTTGTGCAGAATGGTGTGGACTTGTGGCCGGGCACGGTGGCTCACACCTGTAATCCCAGCACTCTGGGAGGCCAAGGCAGGAGGATCACTGGTCAGGAGTTCGAGACCAGCCTGAGCAATATGTTGAGACCCCATCTCTACCATGAAAAAAAAAAAAAAAGAATGTGTGGCCCTGCTCTGGGCAAGCTAGACTTATGCTCCAAGGTGGTGGACAGTTATTAAGCTCCTTTGATGTGCCGGCCTTTGCTGGGTCTTTCACTTCCTTTCTGCTCTGTCCCTGCAACAAATAAACGTATTAATGTATGGAGAGCCATGGAGAGCTGTAGAAATCAAACACCCTGGAGTCTACTCTGCAGGCAGCTAGGAATCCTTTAGAATTCTGTGCCCTGGAGGGATTAGATGGTCACAAGGAAGGGCAGGGCTTTGGCGGGCGGAGTTCTGGTCTCAGGCACTGGTTCCCACCGTCAGTGCGCCCCAGAGCTAGTGATAGCACAGCGACCAGCCCTGCGCTGGAGTGCACTGCGTGTCCCGAGCCCTTCATAGATGTTTGCCTCGTTGAATCTTCAACAGCTCTAATGGGCTGGGGACTTCTGTTGGCACCATTTTTCAGATGAGGAAACTGAGGCCTGGAGAGGTGATGTGACTTGTGTGTGGTCACATGGCCAATCAGTGATGGGGTGTGATGTGAACCCGGGGTGTGTCTGTCTCAGAGTCAGTGCTCTTAGCTACTGCATTGTCTGTGTTCATGGACCCTGAGTTTTGGGTGCAATTTATTTGATTTTGAGACTAATTTGGACCCCAGGGATTGAGGGATGTGCCCGAGTCAAGGGGAGACCTGGGTCTTTTGTGAGAAACCCATTTTGGGAAATTCTGTCCCTTCCAAAGTCAGCCTCCTCAGGCACGAGCCCTGGCCTGCTTTGGTGTTCAGTCCATTGAGCAGACTTGTGGGGCTGTGGAGGGCTGGCGGTGGCTGCTGGGCCATGTCTGGCCTGCAGACTTCTCTTGTTAGTGGCCAGCATTTAACAATTGAGTGGTGTCAGTGTCGCAGTCCAGGTTTCTGGCTACGCTTGAGAAACTGGGAGATCTCAGAACACCGGCCTAGCCTCTTGACTGCTCTGAGACTCAGTTTCCCCATCTGTGAAATGGGCCCTGAAATCCTTCCCTGCTGGTCCCATTGGAGGACTCCAGCAAGAAAGAAGTTTGTGAACAGCAATGATGTGCAAATGGGTGAGGCGGTCAGCACAGGGTGAAGGGCTCAGGTCGGGGGCAGGGTGCACTTCCCTGCAGCAACCAAAGCTGCAAAGAGAAGGATCACAAACCATCAACCATCTACCAGTTGGCTTCTCAGTTCAGGATTTCAGTGGATTCTTGGGCAACTATTGATGTTATGGGGAGGGATGTATCTGCAGATGGGGACACGGAGGCTCAGAGGAACCCAGGGACCGGCTCAAGCTAACTCGGCTCATGAATGGCAGGATAAGGTGTCCTTCTCAGAGCTCATGACTTCTGCCTTGATGGTGCCTCCTTGTCCTGGAATTTTGCCTCGGTTTCCCTACCCTTAGGCTTGAGTGCCTGTCATCTCGGGCTTACATGCTAGGGCAGGTTGTGTGGCAACAGGGAGATGGACAAGAAGCCCACAAATACACCGACAGGAAAATCCTGGACGTGAATGTGTGGCCCCTTACAGGCAATGCAAGGCGATGTGATGGGGAGTGACTCTGTGATCCAGGAAGACTTCCCAGAGGAGGTGGCAGTTTTCTGGTCAACTAAGTGACCAGAAAGAGCCAACTTGGAGCAGGGGTTCTGGACAGAAGGCATGCAAGTCCTTGCAAGGTTCTCTGCACAGTGCCTGGCACACAGCAAGTGCTCAGGAGAAGCCAGCCAGCTCATTCATTCATTCATTCATTCAACAGAGGCATAAATCAGTGCTAAGCACTTGGGACACAGCGCGGAACAGAAGAGGCAAATTCCTCACGCTGTCATCTTGGTGGACCTCAACAACAATAAAGAAATGGACAAACAAATCCGGGCTGTAATGCCAGGTGCCACGGGGACAGAAATAAAACAGAGTAGCTCCTTGTCACTGCTGCCCTCCACCCAGGTGCTTGGTTTTGCATCTTCCATTTGGCACAGAATGGACCCTCGATGCCTGTTTTCTGCCAGGGGCAGGGGAGAAAGAAGCTCAAGCTGTCTGGGGGTGACTTCCAGTGCCCCCTGTTGGCCAGACCACCTGGGCTGCAGCCAGGGTGCCCCCGACTCCCTTCCCTGACACCCTGACTCCTTAACTGATCAGTACCCTCTCCTTATGCTTTGGCCCCAAAATAGTTACATAAAAAATCGATAGAGTCCAATTTGATTTGCTGTATTTTGTTACTGAGGGTGATGGAGCATCTGGAATCGCTCAGTGCTCTGAGCCAGGGCCCGAATTAACCCATTGGGGTCCTAACTCATCGCGGCTGCACTTCCGAGCCTGGGATTGAGTGCCTAGGAAGGGCGACTCAGTAAATAACCCATCTTGAATATCTGCTTTGTGTCCCGAATGCCTCCCGCCAGGGCTCTTAACACATCGCAGCCAATGGACACATAAAAATACCGCTGTGGCTGCAGCCAGTGCTGCCCGGCCGGCTCCGTGGGCCTTCCAAGGGGTCCTGGCTGCACCCGGGAGCTCTGGCGTGGCGGCTGTGCCTCGCCTCCTGGCTCCCAGCACCGGTGGCTGTCTTTGTGTGCCGGGTCCTCTCCCTGTTGTGTGCTGCCGACGTATTTATATCCTCAGCTTGGTATTTTTCCCTTCTGTAGTCGTGCCATCTGCTGCCGCAGGCTGCTGGCTGTCCTGGCGAGCCAAGAGGGCCAGGTCAGTGGGGACACGGGCTCCTGGACGGAGGGACGGGGGATGCTGGGCAGGAGGGGGCCTGCAGGTTGGGCAGTGGGAAGGGACGGGGGAGGCATGGCATAGCTGGAGAATGTTGTTTTGCCAGAAAAGCTCTTTATAAGTGGCGGTGAATCGGAGCTTTTCCAGGCCAGTGGAGGGCCGCCGGCTGCCTCTGGGCCACGTCTGGCCTGCAGGCTTCTCTGGTTAGTTGCTGGCATTTAAAGATTGGGAGCTGTTGATACCGCTGTCCAGGCTTCTGGCTTCTCTCAAGAAATCGGGAGGTCTGGGCAGCCCCTTGACTGCTCTGAGACTCGGTTTCCCTTTCTGTAAAATCGGCCGTGACCTCCCTCTTGCTCCTGCTGATGTTCCTGGAACCCTCCTCCCGCCTGCTTGCTTCCTTCGTGCCTGTCTTTGTTTGGATTGTTACCTGTGCTGTGACAGGCACCGTTCTGGGTGCAGGGGGTATAGCAGGGACAAGACAGGCAAGGATCCCTGTCCTCATGGGGTTAGCATTAAGGTGGAGAGGTGAATCCTAAACAAAATAAATAACTAACACACGCTGCTGTTTGTGTGGTACTCTATGCTTCAGAGAAGCAGGCACGGGGGAGCACAGTTGGAGTGCTGGGGAGGGATGGTTTGGAAGGTGACGTGTAAACAAAGACATAAAGTGGTGAGGGAGGAGGCCAGGTGGCTGTCTTGGGAAGAACGGTTCAAGCAGAGGGAACAGCAAGTGCAAAGGCCCTGTGGTAGGAATGTACTTGGCAGGTTCAAGGGATGGAAGGGAGGCCAGCGAAGGTGGGCTGAGTGAGGGAGGGAAGAGCAGGAGGAGGTGAGGCCAGAGAGGTGGCAGGGACCTGGCTCTGGCCAGGACTTTGGCTTTCACTCTCGGTGAGGTGGGAGCTGTTGGCAGGTTTGAGCAGGGGAAGGACATGCTCTGACTCACAGGAGTAGAAGTGGCTGAGGGGCTACTGCAATGGTCCAGGCGACTGGCAGTGGTGGCTTGGACCTGAGTGACTGCTGTGGGGGAGGTGAGAAGTGGTGGGATTTGGGATGTACTTTTGAACGTTGGGCCACGGGATTTGCTGATGGATTGGATTCATTCAATAGATATTTACTGAGCACCTACTATGTGCCTACCACTGTATTTGGAACCAAATCAGTATTTGTTAGTGATGAAATTAACAAACAGAACTTGGTCTGTGAGTCGGGCTTTTGCTTTTGTACAGTCTTGCCAAGAGCCCTGCAGGGAGGCTGGGCGGATGAGCCTGCGTTTTGCATCTGTGAGATGGAGCTATTAACACGTCCTTAAGGAGAATCAAGTTAAGAGGCTTCAGGAGAGGATGGATGCAGCATGCTTATTAGCACACTGCCTGGTACATACTGAGTGCTTAGTAAAGAGTGGTAGTTATTTAACAACGTTATGATAGCTGGGAGGACCAGGGCTCAGTTACGCTATTTGCCCAGGGAACACACAGCTGGTAAGAGGCAGAGTCAGGATTTGAATTGTGATCTATTAGACTCAGTTTGGTGTTCATTTTGCCCGCTGAAGTCACTAATATTAAAAGAAAATATTCTCCCTGTATTCATGCTGTGATTTTTCTGGCACAATTTATTGTTAGTTTGCCAGCGCAGGTATTCTTGGTTTATTTAGTAGATGTGTATGAAAAATTATGTGTCGATCAAATTCTATTACCTTCATCAACTTCCATGACATTTTAGAAATGTGTAAGTTCCATCTGACCCTGGACTGGCCTTGGTTCCTGACCTGACAGGTTGCATATTATTTTCTGCACCGTTTAATCCAAGCATTAGCAAGCTACGGCCTGTGGACCAAATTCGGCCCTCCACCTGCTTGTGTAAATAAAGTTTTATTAGAACACAGCCATACCTATTTAATTTTTATCTTAGCATATTACGGGGGTACAAATGTTTAGGTTACATATATTGCCTTTGCCCTGCCTGAGTCAGAGCTTCAAGCATGTCCATCCCCCAGGTGGTGCACCCTACCCATTATGTGTGAATATACCCGTCCCCCTCCCTCCCCCTCCCCCTGTCCGACACCCGATGAATGTTACTGCTGTATGTGCACGTAGGTGTTGATCAGTTAATACCAATTTGATGGAGAGTACATGTGGTGCTTGTTTTTCCATTCTTATGATACTTCACTTAGTAGAATGGACTCCAGCTCTATCCAGGACAATACAAGAGGTGTGAGATCACCATTGTTTTTTTGTGGCTGAGTAGAACTCCTATCTGTTTACTTATTGTCTCTGGCTGCTTTTACACAGCAGTGTCGGAGTTAAGTAGTTGTGACACAGACTGTATGGCCTGCAAAGCCTAAATAACCTACCTGCTCTCTAACCCTTGTAGAGACAAAGTTTGCCTGAAGTGGTCAGGCAGGGAATGCTCTGAATGTATGTTTACGAGACTATGACAGTGTTGAGGAACAAACAATATTTTTAATGTCAAAAAAAAATTGTCCAGCTCCTCTCAATGAGAATTGTGGGTTTGGTATCTCTTGGTTGAAAAAGAAAAACATATTGATCAAAAGTTGCCATCCATTTAGTGATGCTTTTGAATGAGTGGGTTTCGGTAATTACAGTAGCATTTATGTAACGTTTTAAAAATAGCAGCACATGTGTGTGCAGGATGTTTTCTACTCTGCAGGCAAAGCTAGATGGCTGAGAGCTCAGAAGACCCTCTTGCAAGGGTGCTGCCAGAGGGAGCTAGTATTAAAGGAACCCACTGCTTAGTTATTTTATACTCAATGATTCCAATCGTTGGATCTCTTTTATGACCTTGTGTTTTTTCTCATCGGGCTGTTTTAAAGATGAATGTAGCCTTCTCTGGGCTTATCACCCAGGTCTATGATATTTTAAGTTTCCAAGGCTGCTGATCCAATGGGATTATGTACCAAATGCAAGGCTATGTCACTGTTTTAGTCTGAATTCTCTTAGTTGCAAGGGAGAAATATGAGAATCTACTTATCCTCAGAGCTGGGAAGTTCAAGGGGGAAATGGCTGCAGGCATGGCTGGGTCCAGAGGCTTAATGCTCTCCAAAGGAGGCCTTCTGTCCTCTCACCTGGTCGCTTAGTTCTTTTTTCCTCTGTGTTGACTTAGTTCTCAGATGGGCTCTCTCCACCTGATGGCAAAGCCGGCCACAGTTAGCTGCAGCCTGTCCTCGGACCGGCAGAGATCAAAGGTCTCTTTTCTAATCATCCCAGCAGGAGCCCCAGGACTGACTTTGACTGGACTAACTTGGGGTGTGCACTGACCTCTCCACCAGGGGCTGTGACTAGGGAGATGGAATCCTGTATCTGACTGGCCACAGGTAAGTCAGAAGCTCAACTCTGGTATCGGAATGAGAACCACGTTGCCAGAGAGGAGCAGGGAGTATTTCTCGAAGGAAAATCCTGGTGCTTTCACTGCAAGGAAGACAGTTATTACTACAGCCCACCAAGAGGGGTGCGGAGAGCTGCCCAGGCCAGGAGACAGCTCACATGTGGGTCAGTGTCTCTGGGGACCCTCTGCCAAGAGACAAGCCAACACCCCCCTCCCACCCCTTGAGGGCTCCCGTTGGGGCTGCTGCCAAATTCTCTAGGGCTTCTTTATTGTGTGTGTGACCTCTGAAAGCTCAGTCCAGTGGTTTCACACATATTTTGGTTACTTTGGTTGAGAACATGGAATATTTGGAATGGAATCTGCCAGTGTCTATTAAAATAGTATCTGGTCTTTGACCCAACAACCTCACTGCTGGGAAACCTGTAGTTTGCAGAACGAAGAGGACTGCTATGAGACAGGTATGTGTGCCTGTTCAGAGGCAGCGTCCGTGGTGGTGATGTCATTTGGTTCTTAACCCCCCACCGTACACTGCCTCTGAAACAGGCACATGGTGCACCTGCTTACCTACAACACTGCATACACTTTTACATGGTTAGTGTGGAGGAAGGTGTGGCTGGACTCACGTGGGTGTTGACATCACTGACCTCAGTGAAGGGATGGAGGGGCAGCGCTTGCAGAGCCGGTGAGAAAGCAGACTGGGGGAGGGGGAAGAAACCAACAACGCTTTGGATATTTCAGCCATAGTAATGCTGATGTTTAAGTTGGGAGCCCAGCTCTTTCCCTTAGGGCTTCTGGGGCCCTGTCAGAACTGGTGGGAATCCTCTGAATTTGCTGCTGCTGTTTGCTGGTCCTGGGGGCTCTGATATGTGAAGCTCAACTGACCCCAGGGATGCTGGTTGGTGGCTCCCCAAGGGACAGGGAAGCCTGGATGTGGTGTGATTGGGCTCATCAGTGAATGGAGAGACTTAAAATAATGGTGGCTTAAAAAGTAGAAGTTTGTTTCTGTCTCCAGTAGGATTCTGGAGCTATGTAGCCCAGGACACTTCTGTCTGCTGTGTTCCATGAAGGGCTCATGGACCCTCCCTCCTTTCTACCATCTCAAGGCTGTGGTCTTTGTTCTCATGGTTCAAGATGGCAGCTGTGGGTGCAGCCATCTCATCTCCCTTCCAGGCACCGAGATGGGGGTACAGATAAAGAAAGGATCAAGGATATGCATCAACTGTCTTTTATGGAGGAGTCCTAGAAGCAGCCCTGTGATGCTTCCTCTTGTATCCCATTGGCTAGGGCTCAGTCACATAGCCACATCTAGCTGCAAGGGAACCGGGGAAATTCAGTCTTTATTTTAGGTTGCTAAAAATCAGAATATTAGGAGTTCTGTTTCTGTGCAAGAAGGAGAGAGTGGATACTGGGGACAGCTGGTAGTCCCCTTCATACTTGCAGTTTGTGGCAAATACTTCAGTAGGAGGGAGCATTGCATTTGGAGAAAAGACTTGAACCACCAGGCTCTTACATAATCACACTTGTCTTAATAGAGTTTTTTTGTGTGTGTCATTTTATTCTGCCTCCTAAGGTGGGGGCCAGGGATATGTTGTTTTTCTGAGTGCCTGGAGGAAAATAAAAGCAGTTGGTGAACGTATAATGCTGTCTTTGTCAAAGATATAAAAATGGCTTTAGACACAGTACAGATAAATCTGAAGTCCCTTTTGACCAATTTCATACTCTTTGGAAAGATCAATTTTCTGTGTATTTTTCCTATAGGAAATATACATTATACTAGTGTTTTAAGTTTGTTTTTGTATGTGTATGCCCTGTTTCTCTATATATTCCCCCATCTTCTAGGTATGTACAGAAGTGCCTTGTTTTTTTGAATTGCTGCATAATATTCCATGGCATGGCTCTAGCAAGGTGTATTTAGTGATTTTGTTCTGTCTCATGAACTGGGGGATTATTCAGACATAGAAAAGGGGTTCAGAAAGATTTGCAAATGTCCATCTGACCCCCAGGAACATGGGCAGAGATCAGCACCCCCTGAGCGTCTCTAGACAGTTAAGGAGAGCCAGAGTGTGACTGACATCTGAGAGAATAGAGGTAACGGAGCCTGGGGCAGTTGGGAGATGGTGGGAGGTAGGGACTTGTTCTTAGAATCCAAAGCTCTTGCTGAAGAGGAGTTGCTCCTTTGGACAGGACCCGGCTAGAGCTTCCCCGGGTTCTATGCCCAGTGGTTCTGGCTGTGGGTGATTCCCAGGGGACCTGGGACCCAGCCCGTCTACTCGTGGCATTGCTCCAGTTTCTGGGAGCTTTGATCTTAGACTAGGGGCATCCTCCTGGTTCTCTGGCCTGTGTCTCCATAGCACTTGACACAACCACATTTGTTTCTAATGGAAAAGGCTCTAAAAAGCACCATGCATTTATGATGGAAATTTTATTTCTTTATGATATTTTTTTCTCCCTCCACCCACTACACCCAACGCCCAGCCCAGTTAAGTATTTTTCTCTTAAATGTATGGGCCGAGCTCTCGAGAGGGTCTGCATATTTCGGGAGGAAGGTGCCGGGGGAGGAGGTGTCGGCCTTGCTGTCTGCACCGGCTATATTTGCACGCACTCCGGCGCAGCCTCATCTTCCCGTTTGATCAATTTGCCTGTCATCTCGGATCATTTCGTAAGGTGACGAGATTCTGCTCCTCTCTCGCTGTAGTGTAATGCAGAGGACAACATGAGGGAGAAGGCTCCAGAATTTGTTTCTCAATCTTTCCCATTCTTCAAGTCCCCCTTACTCCTCTCAATCCCTGTCTTTCTTCACGAAAGAGTTAAACACACGTTTGAGCAGGGAGTGAACAACTGCGGCACTTCCTGTAGACTTACAGCTCTCCCTGCTTGATTATATACCTCCGCCCCTCGGCCAGCTGCCTTCTCTTGCTGACGGTTTCACGCACCGCATTGAAATTAAGGGCATAGACTCAGGCGGCAGGCTGCAGGGGTTCCAATCCCAGCTCCACCACTGGCTAGCTCTGTGACCCTGGGTGAGTTACTTAACTTCTCTGTGCCATGGCATTTTCATCTGCCAATGGGGAGAAGAGGTGCTCCTACTCTTTGGGGTATTGTGAGAATTAAGGGAGATACTGTGTAAGAAGAATTTAACATAGTGCTTGAAATCACATGGGTGTTTAGTAAATGTCAGTAACTGCTTTAAATCTCTGCTCTGTGGGTGTTTAATGAACACCTACTATGTGCCCTGGTGGTCATTTTTGTAGTTTTGTTCGTCTCTTCTCACACATTATTTCATATCTGAATCCTGTCACATGGTAGTGGTTGTCTACTTTGTCACCCTGGATGAGGGTGTAAAATCAGAGCATCACATCCTGGTTTTCTTTTGGAGAAACCACTGCTCCCTTGCTCTGAAGCCCCATGGTTTGGGTAATGCTAACTTCTTCCTCCTCCCCCATGGGTGGGCTCGTGACTTGCATCTGACCAATCAGAGTGTCCCATCTCTCAGGCCTCAAGGATTGGATCAGGGTTGGGCACATGACCCGAGCAGGGCCAATGAGGGCCAGCCCTGGGATGCTTGTTGCATGCACTGGGGAGGAGCCCTGCTTTTCTGCTGCAGTTGCTCAGCTGGTAAGATGTGAGCCTGGATGTTCCTGCTGTGCAACAGATGACCACAAACTGATAGCTTAAAACAACACTCGTTTATCACCTCACAGTTCCTCTGGATCAGGAATCAGGCAGGGCTTGGCTGGGCCCTCTGCTTCAGGACCCCCCATGGCTATAGTCAAGGTCTTAGCCGAGGTTTGGTCCTCATCTGAAGGCTGGACTGGGGCCACATCTGCTTCTGTGCTCACGTGGTGGTGAGCTTTGGTGGTGGTGATTCAGCTTTTGTGGCTCTTGCATGGAGGGTCACCGTGCCTTGCTGACTGGTGGCCCGAGGCCGTGGTTACTTGCCTGCCCCAGGGCCTTCTCCACATGGCAGGCTGCTGCATCAAAGCCAGGGAGTGATAGTCCCTTGTAACCTAATCCCAGAAGTGATATCCCTTCCACATTGAGGTATCCTACCTGTGAGAAGGAAGTTTCTCCAGGGGAGAGAGCTACGCAAGACCGTGAATGCCTCGAGAAGGCGCTCGTTGGAAACCCTCCTAGAAGCTACCTGCCAATCTGGAACTACAGGAGAGTGAAGCAACACGGGGAAAACAAAGCAGAGAGAACCAGGGCGAGTTTCCCGGCGACCATACTTGAGTACCCAAAAGTAGCTGTTTCGGATGCGAACTTGAACTTCCCCGGTACGTGATCCAACACATTTTTTTTTTCTTAAGTCACTTTGAATTGGGTCTCTGTCACTTGCCACCAGAGAGTCCGGATGAAGTCCTGCGTGGGTTTCTCAGATCTCCGCGCCTGGCAGTGGCCTCTCCTCCTTTGAAGAGCTTTGGTGGTCCGCGTGCTCGACTAGAATCCAGGCTGGGGAGTGTGCGCCAGGCACACCCGCCTCTGAGCTGAGCTCATCAGAGCACAGTGTATGAGTATTTCTTTATTCCCTTCCCTGCTTCACTTCCAGTGCCTAGAACGCTGTCAGGCACAGGGTAGACGCCATCTGCCAGTTATCACTGGTATGAGAGGCCTTCCCTCTCCCCGTCCCTCTCCCTGCCAATCAAACGTGTTTCAAAATTATCTCTGCTGCACCTGGCTTGTGGTTGGAAAGCTGAATGTCAAAGACAGAAATACTGTTGCTGCTACCCCCTAGAGGCCGTGCACAGCTGCACAGAAACCTCTGTGCGAGTGTGGATTTCACAGCTTGGGGAGGATCTTCTTAACAGAAAACAAGTCACAAGCATCGGAACTGATCCGAGGTCCTGCTTAGCTAATTTCCCTAACATTTTATTTCAGTTGATTACTTCTGTGACCGTCTTGCCCTGTGCCAACATTTACCTGACACCAGTGCATTTATTTTTAATGATAGAATGGTATAATTTTTCTAGGTTAGTAGAATTTTATTGCACGTCCCAAACTTACGATCTCCTATCGGATGCCAATATATACAAAATATAATGTTTTCTCTACGAAACAGCTTTAAAATGTGTTTCTTTAGTGCATGATGGAAAGTGTAAGTTTTTTAACGTTTCCTTGTAAAATTGGGATGTATTTTTTATATATCTGAATTTCCTGTAGGTCAGGAGATTCAGTTGGGGTATGTCTCAGTCAGGGTCCAACCAGGAGAGCAAAACCCCACAGCCATTTGAACAGGGAAACTTTAATATGAAGAACTGTTAACCGCTACCTGTAACAAGGGATTGGAGAGACAAGGGATGGATCAGTAAGAAGCAAAGAGAGTGTGGAAGGGTAAAGGAGTGACAGGTGCCAAGAGCAGCCTCCCAGATCGGGGATAGTGCGACCAGATCGGGGGACCTTGCTGGAGAGACTCGGTTACAACAATCACAATTATGGCAGTCACCGTTTATTGAGGGCTCCAGGTGCCACCAATCTGTGGAGTAGCTCATTCATCCTTTCAACAGAGGGAAGGTTGGGGCTAAGAGAGGGTGTGGGTGGCCCAGGCAGCTTCTCTCCACGTGGTCTGTCCACGTGGTCTCTCCAGCACGGCGGCTCAGGTGGCCCAACTCCTCCCATGGGGCCTCAGGGCTCAGGTGTGTCTCAAGAGGGAGCCAGCTGTCTGCTGTGTGGCCTTTTACAGCCTAGCCTGGGAAACCACTTCAACTGCACTTTATTCACCCTGGGCCAGCCCATAACCCAGGGGAGGGGAACGTGGCGGCACCAGTAGACCAGAGGCGTGTCCGAGGATTTGCAAGCACACTTTAGAGCCGTAGGGGGATGATGGCTGCAGGCGGGGTCACAGCAAGGGTCAGTCATTGAGTCACCTAAGAGGACTCTGACCTACCTAAGCCTGGTCCGGGGGATGGCCGGGGATGAGGAGGAAGGAGCTGCTTGGCTCCAGGATTCATCAGAAAGGCTGTCAGTGGTGGGATGGAGGGTGGGACTGCCTGACCCTGTGGCTGCCTGGCAGTGGTCCCGTGGGCTGGCTTTCACTTCTCCTTAGATTTCCTGCTGCAGTGGGCCCCTTTCTTGGGGATGTGGCTTGGGGGCCTACGACTTGTGGGAACGTGGCCCCTCGCAATCTCTGGCTGACTCCGGGACAGCAGGCTTGGTGTGGGCACTGAGTCTCCCTCCGCTCAGCTGTCTGGGGAAAGCCACCAGCCCTGGCCTCGGTTGCCTCCTGCCTTATCCTGGCAGCGGCTTTGGTACCCAGACATTCTGTCCCCAGAGCCACCTGCCTCCTCCCCAACCCTCGTTCTTCATTGTTCTCCTCCTTTACAAAGGATTCATTTTGAGTTGTTAGCATTCCGGGACGGTGGCAGCCGGCTACCTTCATCAATGTGAGCAACTTCAATTAGAATATTAATGTCACCTGGGGCTTGGGCACATTGTTTCTGTGCTGAGCACATATTTAACAGTGGGGAAAATGTAATTGGCTTCTTCCTCCCGCACTTCTTCCCAAGGCTCCCGGGGGCTGTGATCGGAGGTTTTGGGGTTTCCTCGCCCCGCCTGTCTCTCTGTGCAGATCTTCAGGCCCCGGCTCCCAACACACAGGGTGGAAGGAACCTTTGCAAACTCCTGGTCCAGCGGTTGTAAACCAGCATCTTGTGGCCAGAGACAGCCCAGGGGCATACCTGTTTGGCCAGCCTGGTGCTTTAATAATTTTTGAGCCAATATTCAAGAGCTGGAAGATTTAATATGAAAATCTGTGTTTTTGGCTTCTCTTGGAAGGGCAGCAGGGATGGTAGCACTGGGTCTTCTCCCAGAGAGAGACCGTGGCTGCAGAGGGGATAAGGCTGTCCCCTTCAAACATGCTTCCTGGTTCATTCGATGGATACTGAGTTGCATACCTACTATGTGCCAGGTGCAGTTGCAGGTGCTGGGGCTGAAGCCCATCTGTCAAGGAGCTTAGAATGAGGCACTAACTTCTGTTGCCTGCAGGAGCTCTGCAGACCAGCACCACTGAACAGAACTTTCTGCCGCGCTGGAGACATTCTCTGTTTGCACTGTTGCACCGTTCAGTATGGTGCCCACTAGCCACGTGTTGATTTTGAGTGGTGACATGTGCCCAGTGTGACCAAGGAACTGGATTTTTTAAATTGTGAAACATGCATCATGTGAAATGTACCATTTTAACCGTTTTTAAGCATGAGTTCTGTAGCATTAAACACCTTTTCATTGTTGTGCAACCATTGCTACCATCCATCTGCAGAACTTTTTTCATCTTGTAAAACAGAAACCCCATACCCATTAAGCAATAACTCCCCTTCCCTCCCCACTCCCAGCCCTGGGCAACCACGGTCTTACCTTCTGTCTCTATGGATTTGGACATAAGTGGAATCATAACATGTGTCCTTTTGTGACTGGCTTATTTCACTTAGCATAATATTCTCAAGGTTCATTCATGTTGTAGCATGTGTCAGAATTTCCTCCCTTTTAAAGGCTGATAACATCTCATTGGGGAACTGAATTTTTAATTTCATTTCAATTAAATTAAGAGATATTTAAATTTAAGTACATTCAAACAGCCACATGTGGCTACTGTGTGGGGCGGTGTGGCTCTAGACATTTAAATTTGCATTCCCTACTCCTCAGCTAACCCAACTCCTTCATTTACCAGCTGGGGAAACTGAGGCACACGATTGTGCAGAGTCAGAACTGGAACCCACCCAGCCCTGATAGCTCTCCTGGGATGTCCAGTGTGACCAAAATCCATGAAACAGCGAATGGGGGATGGCATTCGATCTAGCTGGGGGAGGTGGGCAGGTTACGCAGGGCTGTGCAGACGAAGGGGAAGGATTTAGATTTAACAGCAGCAATTTATTGAGATGACATTCATGTAACACAAATTGACCGTTTTAAAGTGTATAATTCAGTGGCGTTTAGCACATGGACAGTGTTGTGCTATCACCCCCTTACCTAGTGTAAACTGTTTTCATCATCCCAAAGGAGACCCTGTCCCCGTGAGCTCTCCACTCCTCCTCGCCATCCCCTAGCAACCACAGTTTGGTCTCTGGCTCTATAGATGTGCCTGTTCTGGACACTTGATATAAACGGCATCATATAACATGTGCCTTTTGTGTCTGGCTTCTTTCGCTTAGCGTGATGTCTTGAGGGTCATGCATGTTGCAGCCTGTGTGAGAACCGCCTGCCTGCGTGTGGCCGGATCCCATGCCATTGTGTAGATGAGGGTTCTGGATTTTATCTAAGGGCAGTGGGGAGCCCCTGCAGGGTCTTTGGTGGGAGGGGGCATGCCGTGGGGAGGAAGATCCCTTCCTCAGCCCCGTGGGGGACAGATTTCCTTGCCTTGGTTAGAGGAAGCCCTTCTTAGCTTCATGTCTGGGGTCTGAGGGACAGGGCTGTCCTGGCTGCCCTATACGGTCCTCATGTGCCCCTTTGGGTCATCACCACGAGCACCCTCCTAGGTGCAGAGGACCCTCCTCTGAGTTAATTCTGGCTTGGGGAGGGGGTCTCTGCAGCTGAGTCCCTCTGCCAGCCTCCTGCCCCTCAAATGTCAGCCGAGTCCCCGGTTATTGATTTACATGAAACAAATTATGTTTGGAAAATTGATTTGATTTGGAAGGAGAGCTCCCACGTTGAGAAGAAGGGTTTGTACTCAGATGCGGCTCTTCCCTGGGAGGCAGGAGCCAGCGGGTGGTGGCTTCAGGATTAAAGAGAGGAAAAAAGAAAAGTGGGAACCTCCAGCCCGCCTGGACCTGGTCGGGGAGTGGGTGGCATCTCTGCACACGATGCTGGAGCCGGGACCGTGGCGGTGTGGCTGCCCGCGGGCTGGCAAGCTCCGTGCAGCTAAGCATCTCTAAGCGGGGCACAGGCTCGCAGACTGACTGTCCCTGGGGGTGGTGCAGTGGGCCTTGCTGGGCACCTTTGTCCCAGCTCCAGAGAGCAGGCGCTGGCAGTGGCAGAGGGGCAGCCGGTCACTGGGACAGTGCTCTCCTGGGGGGAAGGGCCCGGCCCCCTTTCTGTCCTGGTCACCCCATGCTGTGGGGGCCTCTGGGAGGAGGACATTTGCTCAGTTATCTCTGCTGTGCTCGAGGGTCCCCGTCCCCTCCCCCTGTCCCTTTCTTCCTGGCAGCTCCGGCGCTGTCATGCTTGGGAGCATGGAGACACTCACTCCTTGTCTCTCAAACCCGCCGGCCACTGGCCCACATCACAGGCTGCTCTTGGCAGACACACAGTCTCGGTGACTCAGACAGGCTTTTCTTGTGTGGTGGCTCTTCTTTGTCCCATGAGGTTTTTCTTTATTATACTACGGAATGCAAGTGTTATTGATTTTACTGAAAAAGGCAATGGCACAAGTCGTATGTAGGTAGCCTCTCCCTGGAGAAAATGAAAATGTTCCCTGACCCGGCTTCTCTTCCCCTCCCCCAGGGTAAACACGGTCAGGACGGCCTGCGTGTCTCTCTTGCCTGTCCTGCCAGTCTCCTACGCACCTGCCCATCTGCTTGGTCATTCACTCGGCACATGTTAATGCAACGGATCTCTGCTGTGTGTCCGGCAGCGTCTAGACTCTGGGCATGTACTGATGAACGAGGCAGACAGGCTGGTGGGGGAGGCAGGTGATAAAGTAAATAACTAAAATGTAGAGCAGCTGTGAGGGGTTAAGTGCTGTGGAGAAGAATACAGCAGGAGGAGGGAGTTTGGGGGTCCTGGGTGGGGGCTGCATTGCAGATAGGTGGGCAGGGGCCTGGTGGGAAGGGGATGTCTGAGCAGAGATCTGGAGGACACAAAGGAGCAAGTCACATGGCTGTGTGGGGCGGGGTGCTCCGGGCAGCAGGGGCAGCTAGTGCAAAGGTCCTGGGGTAGAAGCTGCTGGGTGTGTAGGAGGAACTGCAGAGTGGCAGTTCCAGAGTGTGGCCAGAGCAGAATGAGGGAGAGTCCACAGAGCAGGGGGAGACGACTGCTGCCGAAGGGCCGGTCACATGGGGCACAAGGGCCGTTGCAGGGCTTTTGACTTTTGCCCTGAGTACAACGGGACATTGGAGGGTTTCAGCAGCAGAGTGTGACCTGGACGATTCCCACTGTGAAGGGCCCACTCCGCTGTGGTGTAGAAGACGGCCTGACGTGGGCGGGGGAGGCGGGCCAGGGAGCAGATGTGGCCATTGTCTGGTGAGCAACGATGGGGCTCGGCCCGGGGGTGCAGGGGAGGGGAGAGGGAGGGGAAGAGACTAGCATGTTTTGAAAGTCAAGGCAACGGGATTATTTCCCCAAGGGTTCGATGAGGGGGACAAAGGACAGAGAGGACCCTGGAAGGATGGAGCTGCTGTGGGCTGAGCTGGGGCAGCCTAGGGGAGCAGGGTCGGGAGGTGATCAGCAACTCCGGGTTGGGCACGTTCGACGAGAGATGCTTGTTCCACGTGGAGATGTTGGCTACAGAGCTGGACTGATGATGGGCCTGGAGTTGAGCATTTAAACTGCCTCCTCTACCAAATATCTGTGTCCCGAACATCACTCCAGCACGTCGCCTTCCTCTCCCTGACACCTCCCCAGAGTCAGCCTCGAACCCCGTGGGCTTCCTGGATCCACAGGCACTGAGGAGGAGGAGGAGGCCGCTGCTTCCTCCTGCCGTGCTCTGTGTAGCCTGGAGGGAGCGTCCAGACCTGCTGCGTCTCTGTGGATGTGACCTGGGTCCTTCTTCTGTTTCGTCTTTCATATATTTCATATATTTAGAATCCTGTTTAATGCTTTTTTTTTACGTGAGCTAATATATAAAAATAAGGGATTATATAATCTATTCTCAACCATGTCTAACTAGTTGGCTGCACTATTTTATATAAAGGTTTTTTTTTTTGAGGTTAAACTCACATAAAACACACAATCATTTTACACTGTACAATCTAGTGGCATTTGGTACCTTGACAATGTTGTACAAACACCACCTCTGTCTAGCTCCAAAGCATTCCCTTCCTCCCAAGGAAACCCTGTTCCCATCAGTGGTCACTCCCCACTCCCCTCCCCTGACAGCTTCCCTTCTACTTGTCTCTGTGGATGTTCCTGTTCCGGACATTTAAGATAAATTTTTTTTTTTTTTTTTTGAGACAGAGTCTCACTCTGTTGCCCGGGCTAGAGTGCCGTGGCGTCAGCCTAGCTCACAACAACCTCCAACTCCTGGGCTCAAGCAATCCTCCTGCCTCAGCCTCCTGAGTAGCTGGGACTATAGGCATGTGCCACCATGCCCGGCTAAGTTTTTCTATATGTATTTTTAGTTAGCCAATTAATTTCTTTTTCTATTTTTTAGTAGAGACGGGGTCTCGCTCTTGCTCAGGCTGGTTTTGAACTCCTGACCTTGAGCGATCCGCCTGTCTCGGCCTCCCAAAGTGCTAGGATTACAGGCCTGAGCCACCGCGCCC
>CAUYRT010013718.1:0-37192 GCA_963574885.1 Lepilemur ruficaudatus
AGCAGAGGACATAAACAGGTGGAAAACCATATCATGCTCACTGGCTGGCAGAATCAACATTGTCAAAATGTCTATGCTACCCAAAGTGATCCACAGATTCAATGCAATCCCTATTAAAATACCAACATCATTTTCCACAGATCTAGGAAAAATAATTCTATTCTTTGTATGGAACCAAAGAAGATCCTATATAGCAAAATAAATCTTAAGCAAAAAGAACAAATTGGGAGGTATCAATTTACTAGATTTCAAGCTATACTACAAGGCTATAGTAACTAAAACAGCATCATATTGTCACAAGAACAGACACATAGACCAATGGAACAGAGCTGAGATCCGAGATATAAAACCATCCTCATATAGCTATCTGATCTTTGACAAAGCAGACAAAAACATACACTGGAGGAAAGAATCCTTATTCAATAAATGGTGCTGGGAAAATTGGATAGCCACACAGAGAAGACTGAAACAGGATCCGTACCTCTTGCCTCTCACAAAAAACAACTCATGGTGGCTAACACACTTAAATCCTAGGCATGAACTATAAGAATTCTATAAGAAAATGTTGGAAAAACTCTTATAGACATTGGCCAAGGCAAAGAATTTATGAAGAAGACCCCAAAGGCAATCACAGTAACAACAAAAATAAATAAATGGGACCTGATAAAATTAAAATCTCCTGCACAGCCAAGGAAACTATCATGAAAGCAAACAGACAACCTACAGAATGGGAGAAAATATCTGCATGCTACACATCAGATAAAGGGCTGATAACTAGAATCTATATAGAACGCAGGAAAATCAGCAAGAAAAAAATCAAACAACTCCATTAAAATGTGGGCAAAGGAAATCAACAGAAACTTTTCAAAAGAAAACAGTTAATGGCCAACAAACATATGAAAAAATACTCAACATCTCTTATCATCAGGGAAATGCAAATCAAAACCACAATGAGATATCACTTAACTCAAGTGACAATAGCTTTTATTAAAAAGTCCCAAAGCAATAAGTTTTGATGTGGGTGCATAGAGATAGGAACACTCATACACTGCCGGTGGGACTGCAAACTAGTACAACCTATGTGGAAAGGAATTTGGAGATATATCAAAGAGCTAAAAATAGAACTACCATTTGATCCAGCAATCCTACTCCTAGGCATCTACTCAAAGGAAAACAAGACATTCTATAAAAAAGACATCTACACTATTATGTTTATAACAGCACAATTCACAATTTCAAAGATGTGGAAACAACCCAAGTGCCCATCAATACGTAAGTGGATTAATAAAATGTGGTATATGTATATCATGGAGTTCTACTCGGTCACAAAAACAATGGTGATCTAGCACCTCTTGTATTATCCTGGATAGACCTGGAGCCCATGCTACTAAGTGAAGTATCACAAGAATGGAAAAACAAGCAACATATGTATTCACCATCAAATTGTTATTAACTGATCAACAGTTATGTGCATATACAGTAGTAACATTCATTGGGTGTCAGGCAGGTGGGATGGGGGAGGAGGGGATGGGTATATTCACACCTAATGGGCATGGTGATCACCATCTAAGGGATGGACAGGCTTGAAGCTCTGACTTAGGTAGGGCAAAGGCAACATATGTAATCTAAACATTTGTATCCCCATAATATGCTGAAGTAAAAAAGATTAAAAAATTTAAAAAGATATTTTCGTTCAGTTATTTTCAGTACTTTTAACTTTTATGCTAGAATAAAAAGTGATTTACCCACTACAATTAGAGTAATACAGTATTTTGTATTTGTCTACATATTTATCTTTTCCAATGAGTTTCATACTTATGCTATAATGTTGCTATTTAACATCCTTTTGCTTTAACATAAGAACTTCCTTTAGCATTTCTTACAAGGCAGGTTTAGCGGTCTTAACACCCTCAGCTTTTGAATGTCTGGGAAGGACTTTATCTTTCCTTCATTTTTGAAGAAGAGTTTTGTGAGGCATAGTACCCTTGGTCAGCAGTTTTTCTTTCAGCACTTTGAATATATCAACCCACTTCCTTCTGGCCTGCAAAGTTTCTGCTGAAAAGTCCTCTGATTATCTTATGCAGGTTCTATTGTACATGATAAGTAGCTTTTTTCTTTCTGCTTTCAATATTCTCCCTATGTCCTTGACTTTTAAGGTTTTGATTGTAATGTGTCTAGCTGTGCATTTCTTTAGGTTTATTTTATTTGGTATCATTTGGGTTTCTTGTATCTAGATGTCCATTGCCTTCATCAGATTTGGGAAATTTTCAGTGTGTGTGTGCGTGTGTGTATAGATAGATAGATAGATAGATAGATAGATAGATAGATAGATAGATAGATAGATACACACACACACATGCACACACATATATATATATATATAAAGATTTTGGGCTCTTTTTCTCATTCACTCTTCTTCTGTTACTCCCATAACATATATTAATATATTGGTCCACTGATGATTTCCCCTAATTCCCTTAAGCTTTCTTCACTCTTTTCCATTCTCTTCTGCTTGCTCCTCTAAATTATTTCCATTGACCTGTCTTCCAGTTCATTGATTCTTTATTCTGCTTGATCTAGTCTTCTGCTAAATGCCTCTAGTGAATTTTTCAGTTCAGTAATTATGGGCTTCAGCTCCCTGACTTCTGTCTGGCACTTTCAATACTGTCTATTTCTTTGTTGAAATTCTTACTTTGTTCATGCATTATTGTTTTGATCTTAGTGAGCATCCTTCTGAGAGTTATTTTTAATTCTCTATGAGGCAACTGTTTCATTAGGGTTGGTTTTTGTAGATTTATCTTATTCCTTTGTTTGAAACTTTATTGTCTGATTCTTCACTCTCCTTGACTCTCTATATTCATGTCTGGGTATTAGACAAAGCACACACCTCTCTCTATCTTTATGTACTGGTCTTATACAGGAGGAGATTCCCACCCATCAGCCAGAGGCTCTGGTGGCCTGTACTAACTCTTTCCCTCTCTAAGGAAAAAGAGGTAGCTGTGGTTTTTGTTTGTTCACTCTGTGTTTAGCAAGGTGGGTGGAGGGAGGCTACAGTGTCTATTAGCCCAAGCCATTGCCTCCATTCTCCCCTGGGTAGCCAGCCTGTGCCAGACCTGTCAGAGATTCAGGACTGGAGAGACAGATGCTTGTTCTTTGGGCAGCCCCACGGAAGTTGGGGGAGTGGTCATACTGATCAACTCTATCCTCCCCAGGGGGAAGCTTAGAGCTAGGATTTTCCATCTGCCCACTCTGTGAGCTCTAACCACCAGAAGGTCCTTGACTTTTGATGTCCCCCCTGCAGTGCGGAAAGGCTCTAACTCCCCTCAAGGTACTCCCTGGATTATTCTGGTAGTCTGCTCTTCTCAGCAGGGGATTGGGTCACTGTATTGTGTCCTTACCCAGTAACAACAAAAAGTCAAGACAGATGTCAGTGTCAGTTAATGCCAGGTCCTGTCCTGGCCTGCAACTCACTGGCCAGGCAGTCCTGCAAACATGCTTCACTTTACTGAACCTAAATATCCTCACCTATGAAATGGAGGTGATAATACCAGTAGCTTACAGGAGTGTGATGATATTAAAGAGAACCAAATATTTAGCAGAGAGGTTCCGAGTACAACTTCTGGAATGATTCTGGGCTCAAGTGCTGGCTCTTCAGCTACTCTCCACCTACCTAGACCTTCACCCCACACTGCTTCAGCATCCTCCCCTACTGAACATGAACGACACTGGTCCTTGCTCAACAGTCTGACAGTGGGGAGTGAATGAGTGCACAGCTATGCTCAGAACAGCACATGGTGACCTCTCAACCGGGCAGCAATTAGCCATGCTGGCTCGGCACACAGGGGTGACTTGGACTTTGATGGATCCACAAACCTTGACTCATTTTCAATGAACAAGTAAGTACTAGGCTCTGAGGGACCCAGTCTGTCATGCTCAACACAAGAAAGCATGAGTCTTTCTTAACCTCTGTGTCTTCAGGGGCCCAATGAGGAGGGAGGCCTGCCACCAACACCCAGAAGACCCAGCAAAGAACAACAGAAAAGGCAAGTGCTTCAGGTTCCTCAAACACCGTCTCCTACCCGAGTGACGTTTATGTAAAGGGATAATCACAAACAGGCAACACTCAACTACTCTAAGAACATTATACTTCAATAAAAAGTATTTTAAAAAGGAATGCAAAACTTAATGAAATCAATACTTTTTAACAAAATCTTCAAAGCAAACAAGCAAACCCTCAAAGTGTCTATAGCAAGTTGGTTCACTCTGAGGGATCACTTTCCTCACCTATAAAATGGGAACAGCAATTCTGCCCTCCTAGAGCTGTCAAGAGATGACCGGAGTGAGAAAGAGAAGTATGCCTGTCCCAGACCCTGGCACCAACTGCAATAATGCCAGCTACTATTTTGACACAGGAAATTCCCACCCCAAAATGTCACTGCCCAAACCTGGTCTGAGGGACAAAGTTTTGACCCTCTTCCATCAACACAGGATGCGTAAGTGTACTGAAATGAGGAACAGGAAAGATAACTGTGACATGCATCATCACCCAAGAAGCCAATAGGCCCCCTACATATGGAATCTGCTTCCCTACTGGGCAGTTGCCCACCTGAGACTCTTGACCACACCTGCCCTCTCCTCTCCTCACAACTGGGATCTTTTGTCCACACCCTTCACCTCCCACCTCCGCCATCACCTTCCCACCTGCACATCACCTTCCTGCCTCCACCTTTACCTCCCCACCTCCATCCATCACTTTCTCACCTCCACCCCTCACCTCCATACCTGCCCCACTCTTTCCCCACCTTCACCCCTCACCTCCCTACCTCCTCCCATCACCTCCTCACCTCAGTTCCCCAGGCCCACTACTGAGCTGTGTCAGCACCAGCCTTACCTCACATTGTCATGCCTCTGGATGTAAATCTTGTGGAAAATCCTCTCGGGGGGCTTCAGGAAGTCCTCCTTCATCTCCATGGCAACATTCCGCGGCAGAAGGCTCATGAGGAGCCGCTCCTGGACAGGAGAGAAGGGCCCATGTCGAATGGCAGGGCCTGCTCTTGCTCACCACATCCTCCCCAGCAAAACTGGTGGTGAAGAGCTGCCCTCAGCGAGGGGCTACAGAACTGCCTCCTCACGCACAGCCAACACAAGTCCAGTCCTGCAGACCCTGCACAGCCCCAGAGCCTCGGTGGGCTCATACGCAGGCCTGGACTGCCGCTGAACAAGTCACTTGCCCCAGGAGCACTGGCCAAGCCCTGGCATGGCCCCTCCAGCACCTGGCCATACCTGCAGCATGCCTCACGCCACTCCCTGGGCCAAGGTGCTGAGTCGTGGCCGGCACACCCCGGCGCTCTCGGCTTCCGTGTGCAACACAGTCACAGCTGAGAAAACAGCCCCATCTCCAACCCGGGTCCCCACCTGGCCTCTCTCCCCACCCCCACTGCTCCAAACCCTCAAAGAGTTTTCCCAATGGGCTTACAGAAACCAACTGACCTCCCAGGGCACACAGAGGGTTCCCTTGGTATTAGAAAGATAAGTGGGCCAGAGGACAATGTGGCATTTTTCCTTGATCTTTGTCTTCTTATTTCTCCCTTATGTGCGTAGGTCAAGCATTTTCTTTTCCCCCATAAGAGAAAAGAATAAACATTTGGGGTTTTCAAAATGAGCCGTGCCGCCCTGGAGAATCCCTTCCCTTTCCCAGGCCTCAGTTTCCTCATCTGGCCTGCAGGCATGAGTAGAACTGGACTCTCATCTTCCAAGTGGACCCTTCCTGACCTCGACCCCAGCTGGTACACCCCTATGTCTGAGAATCCATGTTCCAGAAGCATGCTGGGAGGGTCCCCCAATTAGTCCCCCCAACATACACCCCTCCCCACTCTACTTTGGAAAGGAAAACAAAAGAGCAGAGTTTAAATCCCAAGGGGAACTGGATAGAACACCGTACTCCTACTGACAAGTGAGGACCTGGGCTGGAGAGAGCAGGGGAAGCTCGATGCCTCTCACTGTCCCCCTCTAGGTTCCAAGCCCATCACCCACAGCCTGTCGGGGTGGACGCCAGCAGCTCGCCCTCAGCAGGAGCCATGCGGGCACCCGGGCCTGAGACACATCCCCTCCCTGCCTGTCCCCCAATCCAGCCCAGGCCTGCTGGTGCAGATCCCGAGTCTGGGAGCCCCTCCTGGACCACGAGCCCACCCCGCAGTGCCTGAGGGCACATCCATGACCTAAGAGTAGCCGCCGTCCCATGTGACTTTCCTGGAAGAAGCACAGTTGCCCAGACACTTCGTGCTCGGAGTCCATCAGCCATGATGAAACAGCACAGAACCCAAAAGTCCAGCTGACCTCTGGGAAGTGGCCGTGAGGGACTCACCCCTGCCTGCCCACATTACAGACAGCACTTCATGTGCATGATTCATTTTATGGTGGCAGAACCTACTTAACACACTCGAGCAATCTCCCCAGGTAAGTTATGTCCATAAAAACTTTCGAGGAGGAAGGCCAGGCCCAGCCCTGCTTGATGCCAGGTGCAGCTGAGTTCGCTCATCCAGGTGAGGCCTGCCTGGATCCTGGCCCCAGAGCGTGCTGCCTGGTAGTGTGTCCTGAGCAAGGCCCCACCACAGCCCCACTATGGCCCCCATGTGGCCCCCACGCAGCTCCCAGCTGGGTGGGCCCCAGTGAAGAAGAAGGGATGGTGCAAGAGGCCAGTCTGTGACCACCGTCCACATTAGGTTACACGCGGAGAGGACACAGGAGTGTCCATGGCATGCTGTGCAGGGACAGCCTCAGGGACAGAAAGGCCCCACCGCACTGGGCGTGGGAGCTCGGGCACATCTCATGGCTGGCCAAGAGGCTGTAAGGCCCATTCCTAAACTGAGGGGTCCGTGGGAATGAGGCCTGAGACGGAGCCCACAGAAAGGGGCTGTCTGCAGGCAGCCAGCCGAGCTGGGATGGACAGAATTCAGGCCAGGCGCCAGCTCCGGCCACACACCGACAAACCAGGATCAGTGGCAGGAAGGTGGGTGCATCAGGAAGCTCCCAGAGACCATCGCCGCCCGATGCTCAAAGGCGCTGGCCAGGCGGGAAAGCAGAAGCAGCTGCACAAACACAGCAAGCCGCCAGGGAAGGGACCCGAAGGAAACTCGGTGAAGGTTCTGCACGTTCTCCGGGCAGCCCCAATGTCACGGAGAGAATCAACAGCCCTCGGCTCCTCAAGCCGACGAACCTGGGACTCGGGATTCGGCAGGCAGCACCTAGGCCGGCACCGGAACAGACGCCTATGGAGACCCGCATGGGGGTCTCAGGGTAAGGAGAGCCTTAATGTCCAGCAGCCAGCTGCCTGGCGCCAAAGCCTGGCTCTGCCACTTTGGGGCTGTGAGTTAAGCTGTCCGAAAGTCATCGCAGGGGAGATAATACCTGGAGCGTAAACAAGACCGACAGGTCCAGCCCTCGGCCTCATGCCGAACCACAGCAGTCGCCGCACGGCCACCCCGCCCGCGGGCACCACAATCCCATCCCTTCACATGCCGCTCGCTTCCCCGCACATCTTTTACATCTCCGACCTGCACCTACAAAAATATTAACATCCCCCCAAAGCCAAATCAAGCAGGTAAGACCCTGCCCTTCACCCAGCACCATCTCCCATCTTCCTTTACAGTCAATATTCTCAAAAGGCCACTCCCCGACGGCCCCTGAAACCGCTGTCACTGTGGGGTCCAGCCTGAGGGTGGGTCTCAGGGTTCCCTGGTCTTTCCATCACCTCGACTGCCCTACACGATTTGGAATTAGAACAGAGAACCTGAGTTGGCAACAGATCAAGGGACTGAACTGCAAAATGCGGAAGAATATCCACCTCCAGGGACCTCCAAGAATGATGGGGGAGCACCCAGGGTCACAAAGGCTACTCCCAGAGGGAGGGAGAGGAAGGCTGCTGGGCAGACCCCGACGCACACACTCTCCCCCCGGCACACAGCCCCCAGCAGGAGGGACTGGGAGGCTCCATGTGGACTGCTGAGCCATGGTGAGAGGCAGAGGCAGCAGAGTCACCTGGCTGTCACTGGCTGTCCCCAGTATCCCTGTTCCACCACTAGCACCACAAGAGAGCCCTTCTTTTCATCAGGGTTCTTGGCTACCTGGAATAAAGACCTTATTTTCCTCCCATACAGCTAGATGTGGCCCAGGAGACATAAGAAAGGTCATGTGGGAGCTTCTGGAATATTTCTGACAGACAGCTTGTTCCTATTCCCTTTTTCCCCTGCTGTTGCTGGGAATATGGTCGTAGTGGCCAAATCCCTATCACCTTTGTTCATGGGGAAGAAAGCCACACAGCAGGGACACAGGTGAGCTAGATGGAGCCTGGATTGCTGAGCGTGCTATGGATCAGACCTGCCACACCACCATAAAGTGCCCACCCTGGGATGTGTATATAAGAGAAAAAGACCTGTCTAGCATGTTTAAGCCACTGCCACACAAAGATCTTAAAAACGGACAGTATTTCCAACCAAGGGCTCAGCATTAGCCCTGTCTATTAGATTAGTGATAGTGCCTAGCGCCGACACACATTAATAAACAAAGACTGAAATACATAACCTTTCCTACAGGGCACAAAACAGCCATCTGATAAGACTGAGCACTCATTTCTGATTAAAAACCAGAAAAACTAAAGACAAAGTAGCTTATTCATATTATAAAGACACTACCTAAAATTCACATCCAATCTGAAACCTAACCCTAAAGCCCTAAGCATCAGTAAACATTAACAGGAGGAATAGACAATGGCATCGATAAGTTCTAACCAACAAAATAAGATAAAAAGCCAGAAATCAAAGTTACAAAAATAATTACAAATGTGGATCATACAAAGTATCCCAGTGTCCTATGAGGCTATATAAAAACCTCATTACATTTATCTCGACTATCAAAACATGACTCAAAATAAAAGCACTACTCTTAATAAAAATCATATTTAAATGACAATTGTGATGACTCTGCCTCTGGGGAGATACGGAAGTATTTTTCCCTATTCCTCCCACTAGGTGCAACTAAAACATTACAAGACTGAAAGGCAGAGATCTCAAGACTGAGGAATGACATGAGGGCGAGTTCTCGCACTTTCTTTTTGCCTCATATACCCCAGATGAATGTGGGAGAAGAGGGCCACTCAGAAACACCAATAGGCACAGACCAAAACAAGGACCAACAAAAGGCACCCTCTCTAGCCGAAGGACCAGAATGGGGCAGGCTTACAAGACGAAAACAAAACTTTTAGGTAATAACAACCCTTCTCCAGGCCAAAGATACCGAAAAGTCTGTGCCTGACCCTGCTCACACCAGCAAAAGCCAAGTAGAGAGGCCAGGCCTCCACTCTGCCCGGGCTGTGAAGAGTTTCCAACCAACCCACCCACTGTCAGAGGCAGCCAGGCCTTTCATCTTCACCTGCTGGTAATGAACATCCTCCAACTCTGTGGGGTCACTGCAGACCACAGGGCTCTCCTGATCTTCCCCCCAGCCAGGTGCTATTAGTGGGATCCTTGGGGAGCTGGGGCTCTCATTCCTGTGCAGCAGTAAGAAGGACCCCACCCCAAAGCCACCTCCGTGTCAATGGAGGCCCAGCATGGAGCCTGGACTTCTAGCCCCACCTGGCAGTAAAGACACAGCAGACTCCTTCCCTTGCGAGAGTGATGTCACAGAAAACAATCTAAAACAAAAGGTCCAACTAAGATATAGAGTCTCATACATAATATCCCAAACATCCAGGTTCCAATGGAACATCACTCATCATACCAGGAACTAAAACAAGCTCAATGAATTAACAAAACCACCACACACACCAACACCAAAAAGACAGAGATGCTAGAATAACAGACTTTAAAGCACCCATCATAAGAATAATTCAATAATGAAGTACAAACACACTTCAAAAATATGGATGTAAAAATCTCTTATAAAGATATTAGCAATTCAACAGTTCAGTAAAACAATTATACACACTAACCAAATGGGGTTTAATTCAGGATGCAATTCTAGTTCAAAACTGAAATATCAATACAGCAACAGGATAAAGAATAAAAGTTGCATAGCAATGGACACAGAAAAAGAAGTTCATGAATTCAACATTCATTTATGATGAAAACTTTCAGAAAAATAAACATAGAGGGGAACTTCCTCATCTAAGAACATACAGAAAAAGCCTGCACTTAACACATATTTACTGCTGGAACATCAAATGCTTTCACCAGGGACAAAGCAAGGACAGTTTCTCATTACTCACATTCAACATCACACTGGAAGGTCTTATCATTGCAATAAGTGAAGAAAAGAGAATGCATACAGATACGAAAGGAAGAAATAGAAGTAATAGGATGGTCCACACAGAAAATACAGAGGATGTTACAGAAGCAAACACAAAAGAAAATAATACCAAAAAACTCCTAGAACAAATAATTGAGTTCAGAAGGTTGAAGGACACAAGACCAGCATGCAAAAATCAAGTGTATTTCTATATACTAGCAATAAACATATGGCTAGTGATATTTACAATACAATACCATGTACAGCCACTCAAAAAATGAGATGCATAGGTACAAATCTAACAAAACATATAGAGTACTTGTATGCTGAAAACTACAAAACACTGATTAAAGATATCTAAGTAGATCTAAATAAATGGGGAGACATAGCATGTTTATGGATTGGAATACTCAACATAGTAAAGACGCCAATCCTCTCCAAATTGATATACAGGTTTAATACAAATACTACCAAAAGCCCAGCAAACTCTTTAGTACAGATAGGCAAAAGTATTCTAAAACTTACATGAAAAGGAAAAGGAATAATAATAGCTAACATCATTTTTAAAAAGAACAATAAGGTGGCAGGAATCAGTCTACGCAATTTCAGGACTTACAGCAACAACAGTCAAGATGGTGTGATGTTGGTTGTAGAATAAACACACAGGACCATAGTACAGAATCTAGAATCCAGAAACAGACCACACAAATATGCCCAATTGATATCTGACAAAGGTTGAAAAGTAATTCCATGGAAGAAGAATAGCCTCTTCAACAAATACTAGAGCAAATGGACATCCACAGGCACACACACACAAAAATAAACCTTTTGGTTTCCATTTGCATGGAATATCTTTTTCCATCCCTTCACAGATCATGTAGATAGAAAATCAACAAAGAAACATTAAATTGTGCCATAGACCAAAGGGACCTAACAGACATTTACAAAACATTTCACCCAACAGATGCACAATGCATATTCTTTTCATTAGCACTTGGAACATTCTCCAGGATTGACCATATGTTATAAGACACAAAATAAGTTTCCAAAAAATTTTTAAAAAATCACACCAAATATCTTATCTGACTAAATGGAATAAAACTAGACACCAATAATAAGAGGAACATTTGAAACTATACAAACACATGAAAATTAAGCAACATGCTCCTAAACAACCAATGAGTGGAGAAAGAAATGAAGAAGGAAATTTAAAAATTTCTTGAAACAAATGAAAATCAAAACACAATATGCCAAAACCTATGGGATATAGTAAAAGCAATAGTAAGAGGTCAGTTTATGCCAATAAATACCTACATCAAAAAAGTAGAAAGATTTCAAATAAACATCCTAATAATGCACCTCAAGGAACTAGAAAAGCAAGAACAAGCCAAGCCCAAAATTAGTAGAAAAAAGAAATGTTTAATAAAGATCAGAACGTAAGTAAACAAAATTGAGACAAAAATACAAAACAGTAATGAAACAAAAAGTTGTTTTTTTGAAAAGATAAAATCAACAAACCATTAGCTAAATTAAGAAAAAAAGAGAAGACCCAAATAACTAGAAACAAAAAAGAAGACATCACAGTGGGTAACGCAGAAATATTATACAAAGGGTCATTAGAGAATGCTACGAACAGCTATGCAGCAACAAACTTGAAAATCTAGAGACAATGGATAAATTCCTGGACACATGCAACCTACCAAGATTGAACCAGGAAGAAACAGAAAACCTGAAGAGACCAATAAAACAAGTAGCAGGATTTAGTCATACAAAGTCTCCCAGCAAATAAAATTCCAGGACTGGATGGATTCACTGCTTAATTTTACCAAACCTGGGAAATGGAAAATGGTGCAGTCCCTTTGGAAAACAGTGCGGTGGCTCCTCAAACGTTAAACATAGAGTTACCACATGAGCCAGCAATTCCACTCCAAGAGAAATGAAAACATGTCTCCACACAAAAACTAGCACACAAGTTTTCACAGCAGCATTTATTGTAGCCAAAAAGTGGGAAAAAAACAAATATTTATCAACTGTGAACAGATAAACAAAATGTGGTCCATTCACAGAGTCGAATATTATTTGGCCATAAAAAGAAATGAAATAGTGATATATAGTACAGTCTCGATGCACCTTGAAATCATTATGCTAAGTAGAAAGAGCCAGTTGAAAAAGGCCACATAGCATGTGACTCCATTTGTATGACATGGCCAGAATAGGTAAATCCACAGAGACAGAAAGTAGATCAGTGGGTGCCTAGGTGTGGGTGGAGGGCAGGTGGGGTTAAAATGGAGAGTGACTCCCAATGGATACAAGGTTTCCTGGAGAGTAATAACATATTCTAAAGCTAGATTATATAATAATTCTATATAACATTAATTTTATTTCTTATATGTATTAAATAAGATTAATATATAACAAGATTAAGATTATATAAATATGTTAAATAAAATTTGTATGTAATGAAATTAAAATTATTATATAATAATTTTATATGATAATAATTCCATAAATATAGGAAAAAGCATTTCATTGTTTTGAACTTTCAATTAAACTTTATGTTATATAAACTCAATAAAGCTGTTTACAAAATAAAAAACAAGTTAACAACCATCAAGGTTTGAGGCGGGTGCTGCGCATGGACCAGCACTGTTTAAAAATCCATCCTAAGTGGAAGCCTTCTTTCTCTTGACAAATTTCCTCAAACAACAAGCCTCGAAATTGTTCCATTTACCTTGTTAGGATAACAAATTGAGTGTGTGCTTTAAATAGCTGCATGTTATTTTTGGAATTCTGATTTAATAATGGCATCTCAGGCACAGCCAGGCCCCTTGGAGGGGCTTGGTTCCACACTATGGAAGAGGAAGCTGAACTCTGGGGTACCAGGCTCCCCAGGTCAGGTGTGGGGAAGGCAGGGAGGAAGCTCCGGGGGCAGAGGGGACCTTCGCATGCCTCACACCCCTTCCCTGTGCTCTCCCCAGCTGTGACAGGCACAGACCTCAGGCTAGACCTCAGTGAGACCATGAATGCCTGAGGTCCCAGGTGGTCTTCACCACCCAGGGGAGTTGCACTTCCAGCCCACATGCCCACCCTCCCCAAGCTGAAGGAAGGCAGAGCTCACGCTTAGAGACCTGGCTGTCCCTTCCCCAAAATAACATCTGTGACCCTCACACACAATCTGCTGCCTGAATGCCTCCTATAGATTCCACCTCCCTGCCTCTACCTGGCAAACTCCTACACATCCCCCCTCAAAGCCCTGATCACTCCTGCTTCTCCCTGCTGCCAGAATCTGTGTGTGCCAGGCGCCTGTTTAGGTGGCCTGTGCCTCAGCACCCAGGAGGCTCTTTAGACACCCCCTTCTGGGATTCAGTGACAGAGCAGTGGTTTCAGGGGTCTGGGCAGGGTCCGGGGCTCTGCATCTCTCACTACTCTCTGGGTGGCTGAGGACCACACCATGGGAGCAACCTCTGGTAATCTGGGTGACATGGCCCAGCTGGCTGGCTGCCTGCAGGTGAGATGCGTATTCCCAGTGTCCCCAGCATGCCCAGCTGGGGCTAGTGGGAGAGGCGACGCTGAAGGCAAACGAGCTTGCAGGGCTTGTCTCCCCTTCCCTCCTCCCAGAGCCCTGGCGCCCGTCACCTCCGACTGCACCTCCACAGCCACCGCTCTGGATGCTAACGTCACCTCTGGGAGAAATCGGAAAGAGATTGGAAAAACCAAACAATGATGGCGCAGGAGCTCCCTGCAGCTGTGTTTGCCAAGTCCCTGATCTTTTCCAGCTCCTGCACCCCTCCATGGGCCACTTCACAGCGCTCTACTGAACACAGCTGGGCCTGGCTCCACAGTCCTCAGAGAGCCGCAGCTGCGGACACTGGACTCGCTGCTACAGACTTGGCCACTCCCTCACAGACACGAGACTCATGGTGCAACGGACCAGTCCTCACCAGTATGGAGGTAGCCCCAGTGGATTCAGGGGACCCTTCCTCCCCAGCCACTCCTGGGCTCTGTGCCTGGACACTGGTGGCTCCCAAGCCTGGGCTGTTCCACCAGGGAGGGGAACCAAGGCGACCAGCACATCTAGGGACCCCACACTGGCCACCTCCAGCTGCCATGCAGACTTCAGACAAACAAGGAACAAGACGGACCAGGAAAATGGCTAGAATCCCCACAAACCTCCTCACAGCCCCCTAGGACATGCTGCAGAGCCCCCCACCCAGAAACCAAGGTGCCAACCAGCTCAGGCGCCTTCCCTGCCAATGGAATAGCACTCCACACAGAATCTTAGGGAGGAGACGCTGGGATCCAAGTGGCTTCTACAGAGAAAATTCTGAAGCATGAGCTGTAGAAACCACATGGCCCTAGACAACGGAGAACGAGGCACTCCTGGAGAGCTGGGGCACTTAAGACCCAGTAAGCTGTGCCAGCCACAGGGCCAGGGGATTGCAGCATGGAGACAGAAAGCAGCATCCAGGCGAGAGGGGGTGTTCCACTGCCCCTGCCGACCACTCCCCAGGAGGGACGCCAGCTATAAGCCAGGAGGGACACTGGGCGGGGGCAATGGAGCAGGTCCTCTCCACTGCCCAGCACCTGACCAACAAGTCAGGAGCCAAGAGCACACTAGGGACACTGGGGCCAACCACAAACGCCCCTGGGCCTCAGTTCCACTTGCACGGGTGCCCTGGCAACAGCAGGACTGATGTGTCACCCCTGACCAGGCAGCACACCCTGCCCCCTGCTCCAGAACCCAGTGTACTAAACAGCCACAGGGCGAGGGAGCTGAGCACCCAACACACGCCCTCCCCAGTCACTCCAGCAACAAGCAGCAAAGGGCCTGGGGCCAAACCGCTAATGGAATCAGGACAGAGCCCCAGGCTTTCCCGCCGTCCACAGGACTTGCCTGCCTTGGATTTGGGAGTCCAGCTCAGGCCTCCGTAACAAGCCAGCTCAACCTGCTGTGGCAGATTGGATTGGAAAGACATTTTCCTTTAAATTCTGTATAACTCATCTGTAAGCCCATCTGGGCCTGCTGTTTACTTTTTGGTAAGCTTGTAAATTACCGAGTCAATATTTTTAATGATTATAGGATTTTTCAGGCTTTCTTTTTCTTCAAGCATCATCTTTGGTAACTGATACTTTCTGGGAATTTGTCCATTTTGTCTCTTTGCAAATACGCTGGCATAAAATTATTCCTAGCATCTTCTTATTATCTATTTTTAATCCCTCTTTATCCGCAGCCAGCCCCTTCTTGTCCCCCGCGCTCGTGTCTGTGCCTGCTCTTTCTTCTTGATCAGTCTCTCTACGGTTTTTCTATTCCAAAGACCCAACTTTGGACATTTTTGTTCAGAAACAGAAAGACCACTGTTAAAAGAACCTTCCACACCCTATTGGAGCACTTTATCTCGGGTATTTGTAAACCTAACCGTCTGAGTGTTTTCCAGCCGAGGGGAGCTGAGACCATGACGGGGGAAAGAAGCCACGCTGGCTCTGCCGGGGGATCCGGAGGTTTGACCCAGGCTCCGCCACCGGCTACGCTGTTATTCACTCCACTATCCTTCCCAAGGTATTTAAATTCTGAGAGTCCCAGTTCTCAAATTTACAAAACAGAATAAGGTCGTCATATTCTTAACACTGACGCAGACGACTGAAAGTAATTTTAAAGAGATCTAACAACTCAGGAAGAACATCTTTGTACCGGGACCTTCTATTCTGTCCAGACCCTATAGCCACGGGGAGGGGTCTGGCCAAGGGCTGCCCCTTTGTTCTGTTCCACAGGGCTACTGGCACTAAACAGTAAAGGAGGGGAGGGGGAAGGCTCCTGGTGGCTGTCAGTTGTCACCTTCCTCATGGGCTGCTGCAGAAATTAGCAGTAAGTAGGCACAGAACACCCAGGGGTACATCCTGGCTGGGAAAGGCCAATGTCGGCATCATAACCCGGGACTCTGAGCAGTGCCCCCCAAGGCTTTTGGTGAAGCACGCCCTACCAGTGGTATCAAAATGTAATTTATCAAACAGAGCAAGAATGATTTTGGCATTGGGGAATGAGGCAACCAATGTGTACATCAGAAAAGAGCCTGAGAGCCTGCGGCCTCCACCTACAGCACCGTCCAGGAGCCTCGGAACAACGGCCCTGCTGCCACAGCCACTTCCATCTGTCCCATCAACTCCCACCCCAGGACAACACTGGTTCAGCTGGGGCAAGACAGGGGGTTAATGCTGGGAATCTGCATTGCAGGACAGTGGTCCCACGCTCTGTCCTCCCACGGGCCCAGGCAGCAGTGGTGGCCACAAAGCGCAGGCCTGTCTGGTAGGCACATCCCTGAGAGAAGGCGTTCTCTGGGTCTCTCGAGCTAAACTGCTGTGTGAGCACAATCCTCTCCCTGCTCAGAAAGCTCTAGCCACAGAATCTCTGGGTCACACATTCATCCCCAGGGGTCAGAAAACCCCACCCAACTCCTCCCAGTGTGTCTGCTTCCCCGCCTCCAGCTCTCCCCTGGACATTCAGCCCCACAGTGTGTCCATGATGCCTCTCTCCTGCCAGTATCAGGGCTCCCCTCCAACATGGTCCAGTGCACATGCCTGCCACTGTGTGCAGAGCCACCTCTGAGCACAGACATGCAGGAGCCAGCCCTGTCCACTTCTCCACCAGTCAAGGCCATCTCCTTCCAGCTGAGGCCAGGACACCTGCAATGACGTTCCCTCAGAGGACCATGCCCAGGAGCATGAAGCACAGAGTCTCTGCCCACGCTCCTCCCCTCGACTCCACCTCGCTCAGCCCCCATCTTCCAGCCCCTCTGGACTATGCCCTGCATCCCCCCACCTCCTGCTGATGACACCCAAATCCCCTCACAGGACTGGGGTGCATCCCCCAGAATCCCCCCAGGACTGGGGTGCATCCATCCAAAATCCCCCCCAGAGCTGTTGTGCATCCCCCCAGAATCCCTCACTGGACTGGGGTACATCCACGCAGAGACCCTGCCAGAACTGGAGTACATCACCCCACATACCCTCCCAGGACTGTGGTGCATCCCCTCAGGTCTCCTCCCAGAACCAAGGTACAGCCCCTGGATCCTCTCCCAGACCCAAGATGCATCCCCCAGATCCCTTCTCGGAAGCATGGTGCAACCCCAGGTCTCCTCCCATTGCCCACTGTGCTGCCTTGGCAGTCTAAGTGGCTGGCGAAGACTCCAGAAGCAGGTCCTTAGGGAAGTGTGTCATTAACAGATTGAAACATGAAATGTAGGTGATCCCAACTAGCCGTATGGTAGAGAGTCCCTCACCTGTAACTCAAGAGGCTGCAGCTTCATACTGACACAGGGGAGGCCTGGGCAGAGCTGCCACAGCCACCTGCAGGCTCTCTGGATTGCCAGGCAGTTCCCAGGCACACACCAGTGGGCCCAGTGCCTACGGTGCCTGTGAGCTGGCAGCGCCCCGTTGGGCCGCTGGTGTTCCCTTCCACCATCCCGGAGAGACAAGGCTCCCTGCACAGAAGTCAGCCAGTGGGAGGCAGGGAGGAGGGCAGCTGTGGTGTGATACAACCCCAAAGGCTCAAGGGAGCTGACAGAAAAAAATGCAGTGAAAGTGGGGGCTGCTGAGGTCCCAGGATCGACTCGGGGTATTCATGAAAGCCATGTCCTCACTCAGTGCCAGGGCATCAAAAACTAGCTCAGCGTTAAAGCAACTAAGGACATCACAAAGGCAAATGATTCTTCCATTTGAAAATACAAGAGATTGAACTTTTATACAAAGAAAAGCAAATCTAGAGAAGCAGACATGGAGCAACACAGGGACCCCATCAGAAGATGGAGCGTCGGTCTCTGTGTTACTCGGCGGGCTGCGCGTCCACCTGCCAGGAGAGGCGGACGTAATGGGCAGAGGGCGGGAACGCAAAGCAACAGGGAAGAGAGACACGCATGAAGGAGTCGTTATCGGATTCAGTAAACGTGAAAGGGCAGGTTTAACAAGAGGCACCCAGTCCTACGAGAGAGACAGAGAGAGAGAGAAAGAGAGAGACAGAAGAAAGGAAGGAGAGAGACAGAGACAAGAGAGGGTGAGGGGAGAAAGGGAGAGACACCAGACACTGAGGGCAGCTCACCAGAACCCCCACTGTCACTAGGCCCCACCCAGGGCCGGACAGGGCCTGGCAATCTGCATTCCACGGGCTCCCCAGTGCTACAGTTGGCCCCAGGCCCCACGGAGCGCACCACCGATACCCAGAGCCGAGTATAATCAGAAATGACTTACAAAGCTGCGAAGGAACACAAGTTTTGAAAATACCCTAGGAACTCAGGAGAGAAATGACTTCATATTTACACTGCTGAAAATGTGACTAAGGGAATACTTCACATTGAGAGGAACAAACGTGCTTGAAGGAAAAAACTTTTTTAGAACACGGTGTGTAAATGTCAGATGCTGAGAACACTGGCAGCATGTGCGTTAAGGGGAAGAATAAGCAGCTGTTTTAAATCACATTTATAACATGAGTGGGTCCTTCTGTGCAAAATGTTAAGTCAAAACACAGTAAATAAAGTTATAGACACACAAAAGTGACAATTATGTGGAGGGGAAATTTGCATAAAGGATAAACCTTAAAAATAAACGGCATTCAGCTGGGTTAACTGAATTGGGTGACATTTATCATTTTGAAAATTTCCTGCTTAAGAACATCAGCTCTGCAGTTAGAACTTGGATGGGTCTCTGAGCCTCCTGAGTCTGCATTTCCTCATCCATGGAGCTGAGAAATAATCCCTTGCTCACAGAGCTGCTATAAAACCAAGTGAAATGGTGCACGTTAGGCTGCAAAGTCTAGACAAGAAAATATTAGGAGCCAAGACAGTCCATAAGAGAGGCAGCAAAAGTCAGAGAAGAAATGAAAACAGGCAAACAGAGGAAGTGAGAAAGGAAGATGTGGAAAAGGAGATGGGAAAAGAAAAGGATGATTCCAAAATACACACAAGCACAGCCCACAAAGAGGTCTTTGCTTTCACCAGTACAGAGGGTGTATTTAAGGGGAAAACAGGGCTTCCAGATTCACTTCTGGGATCCTGTGGAGGTAATAAAAGTAAGGTCAAACACCTCTCAGAAAGTACAAAGTAGATATCTCTGCCAGTGTTGATGGCACTGGTCTAAGGGCCTTTTCCGACATGGTCTTGGAAGATGCACAATTTATGCACACACACACTCACGTACAACACACGCATCAACAAGCATGCATTCATACACATGTATCCCCACATACACTCAGACAGACACATGCAGGCACACACATGCATAGACATATAGGTGTGCCCACACAAACATGCACATCCACCTGAATGCAAAACCACACAAACATGTAATGATGCCGACTTACAGACATGCATATGCATGCATGCATACACATGGGTACACATATCCACACAGACACACATGTGCACACATGTAGAGACAGAGGCAAATGTGCACATAACCACACATGCATGTCCACCAGTATGCACATATACATATAGACACAGACATGTACCACCTCCCACATATCTAGCCACATGGACATGTCCTCCCACACATTCACACACATGGCAACAGACACATGATCTAAATATACATACGTGATCTATCTCTCAACTATATCCTACTTTTATTGTAAATACTAGGAATCATTACAATATCTATACATGAAAAGAAATGTGTGTTTAAAAATTTATAGTCACTATAACAATATCTTGTATTTACAATAAAAGTAGAACAAATATGGTTGAGAAATAGATCCTATCTGTCCCACCACCAGCACAACCACAAGCTGAACCTCAGCAGTCTGGTGCCACAGAGGCCTGTGGGCTGCAAGGCTGGAAGAAGAGTCCAGATCCTTCCAGTTAAGGTGCCTGGAATGCACCAAGCCACACCCAGAGCTCTTGGCTCATCACTCCTGAGCCCACATGGTGGGCACAGGCCCTGGGCAGCAGACAAGGACATACAGGGGATGAGCCACAGAGGGTGCTGGGAACCTAGGCATGGCTCCCTCCAAGCCATTGTGCTTTCCCGCATGGCTGCTTCATCCTGAGAATGTGGGTGATGGTCACGCTGCTCCTCCAGCCTTGGCAAGGAACCCAAGGAGGGTGCTCACAGCCATGCTGCAGATGCCACCACCACAACCGCCGTGACTCCTCTACATCTCCCAGGCACAGGGACATCTCTGCACCCCAGAAATGCCAGCATGCTCTAGGGCCAGCACGCTGAGCTGAGTTTGGGGATAGTGGGAGCCCCAGGCCAGTGGGTCAGGGCCAGCTCCATGGACACATTCACCCAAGGCACAGCCAGAACCTACCTGGTCCTCCCGAGGCAGCTGAACCTACTCCAGCTGCATCCAGAAGACAACACGCCCAATGCCATGCCCAGAATGGCTCTATCCTGGCACCACCCCACCTCTCGAGAGCCGCTCAGCCCCCACCAGGCAGCAAGCCCAGGCTGCCCACCCATTTGATTCCTATAAACCTCCAGGGATCTCCTCCACAGCCCCAGACACCAACGCGTACCACTGGGAAGTGTGGCCAGTGTCAGACTGGCCCAGGCCACTGACCTGCTTCTCGTTCTCATCCTCCAGCCTCAGCCGGTCCTCGATGCAGCTCCGGGCCTGCAGGAACGCCTTCCTCTGCGAGCGCTCAGTCAGCATCCGCACGAAGACCCCGTACATGTTCACACCAATGAAGAGCAAGGCGTTAGCGCCAAGCTGCAGGGAGAGAAGGAGGCAGCACGTGGGCCTGATGTGCCCATGTGCACGAAGGGGCCCGAGCCGTCCCAAGAACACAGCAGGCACTCCCAAACAGCCATGGCTGCTGGGGCCTCTGTGCACCAGAGGCCCTCAGCGCACGGCTGGCTTCCACTAGCAAGGCAGCAAGCTCACCCTCCTCCTGTCTGAGTAGGCAGCGTGTGCAACAGCAAGTCAGGGAATCGAAGGGTATCCAGGCCTAGTGTCACAGCTGACTTGTGTCCCCCAAAATTCATACTTTGAAGTCCTAACTAACCCCCAGAACCTATAATGTGACTATATTTGTATACAGGGTCTTTAAAGAGGTAATTAAGTTAAAATGAAGCCATTAGAGTTGCCAATAATCCAATCTGACTGATGTCTTTATACAACGGGAGATTAGGACCCCGACACACACAGAGGGACGATCGTGTGAGGACCAGGGAGAAGACAGCCATCTGCAAGCCCAGGAGAGAGGCCTCAGGAGCAGCCCTGCCAGCAGTTTGATCTCTGCTCCCAGCCTCTAGACAACGGGAGAATAAGTTTCTGTTGTTTAAGTTGGCCTGTGGTAATGGCAGCCCCAGGAAACCAATACCCCTAGAAAGCATCAGTGTGAAGAGTTCCCTTCCCACGAAGGCTACACGGGAATGCTCTAGACTCAGTGAAAGTAAGTTGACCAAAAAAAAAAAAAACAGGATGTCATTTTGGGTAGGAAGTGAGCAACAGCACAAGACGGGGAGACGCAGCGTCCAGAGGCCGGTGTTCCTCAGTTCTGCCCCCACTTTGGTGCAGGAGACATGAAGAAGGGGCTGGGCTGAGGAGCCGGTGCCAGCAGTGGGCCCAGACTCAAGGCTCAGGTCTAGGCTCAGACCCAGGCACAGGACAGACATGGTGTTTCTCTATGCAGCCACTGCCCACCATCCCCAGCTGGCCTCCTTGCTGGTCTGTCCCTACATCTTGCAGACCACTGAGCCCAGGGCCTGGACACAGGGGCCTCTGGTGAACCCACAGGACTGCAGCACGTCCCACCAGGGGCCCTGCAGTGGAGCTGCGGTTCCTAAGCATCATATGAAACAGCTTTCCCTCGGTCAGCTGCAACACTAGAGAATTTCTATGTCTGATTAAGCTCAGGCGTCTCTACCTCTGCCCCAGGGAGCAGAAACCTGCAGGTTCCAGCTGTCACTGCACACAGATTAAACATGAATGTATGCCGCACACTATTAAACAGAGAACAGAGAACAAAAACAAACACGGTGGCAGGCGGAGCAGCTGACCACTGACAGGGAGCTCCTGCAAGAGTCCAGGAGGTGGACCCGTGGGAAGAGAGACACAGGTATGTCACTGAGATGGGTACAAGGACAGGCAGCAGGACAGAAGCTCCCAGGCAGCTTGTGGAGGGAGACCTGGCAGCAACTGGATGCTGGAGGTGAAGAGCAGGCGCGAGAGCTGGGACCAGCCAGATTCAGGGGCCACAGAGAGCAAGGTCCATAGGGAGATGGCAGATTTGGGCACCTTCAAACTCAAGGTGTATGAGATGGGCTCAAAGATGTGTCCATGAGCAGGCTGAAAAACAAACCTATGGCCAATGGTCATGTGCAACCTAGAACGTGAGAGTCAATCTCTAGGAGGTGACAGGGAGGAAAAATGAGGGACAGCAATCTGCAGGACCCCAGTGAACAGCCATCCTCTGCCTCCTACAGGAGACCTGACCCTCGCCCAGCACAATGCCCCACAGGCAAGGCAGACACGCCCATCTGACTGTGTGGGGCCAGGGACATTAAACACTACATGCTGGCAAGGGCAGTGAGCCGTTCATCCTAGATGACACCACCCTGACCACAGCCTCTGGGCTGGCTGTCACTTGTGAGGGGGCTGGAAAAGATGGCAAGACGTCTAATAGGGTGACCCCCTGGGACTCTGAAATCTCCATTATGACCCTGAACCTCTCCATATGCCCCGAACATTGCCATATATCTTTCCCTCAGTGTTTCTGAGGAGCTGTCATTGTGGAGTGGATACAGTGGACCAAGCTTTTTCCATGAACATGACACAGAGCACATTAGGATGTGTTCAGTGCTCAGAATCACTGAACACCTGGATGTGTGTGTGGAAAGGGTCAAGACAGGAAAAGGGAGCTGGCGCCACTGCACAAGTGGTGGGGGATGGCGCCGGAGCCACCAGAGCTGAGCTGGTGCAGCCCGAGGAGGGGTTTCAGGTGGTGCATGAAAACACCCACCACGTGATAACATCACCTAAAAACATCACCGGAGCGGGCTTCTCACTGTGGGAGGGGAGGGGTGGTCACTGGGCTGACGCCACCCAGCCCTTAAAACAAAAACATTAATTAAGAACAAAAGCTCCCTTTGAGATCATCCACATCTTAGCTTCCTTTCTCCCGTGGTTTCCTCCTGGAACACAATGGGCTTAGATTACAAGCATATGGCAAGGGGTCCACGGGTGGGGCCAGGGGCGGGCGGGGGGGGGGGCGGACACAAAACAGCTGATGGAGCAGCTCATCAAGATGCCGGCCCCTCCCGTGTGCATCAGAGCCCTCCCGCATCGCAGGCAGGCCATGGGGGCTGTGAGGAGGGACACCAGGGCCCTCATCTCTGCACTGCATGGAGGTGCCCTGAGAGCTCCCCAGGAGACTCCACTCACAGGAAGCACTGACTGCTCTTCCCAGCTCAGCTCCCTGGGTCTGGGAGCGACAAATCTGTGCTCGTTAGAATGGGGCCATCACGCACTGCCGTTAGGATATCTGAGGGGCATCCTCACCACAAAACCGACTCTCCCATGAGAAGCTTCAGACCCGCAAGGGCCCCTCGAAGGGAAAGTCTCCACCAGCCAAACCCTGTCTCTGTGATCTGGGGCTGCCTCCCCTCAGGAAAACCCACTGAGGGGCTGCTGAGAAGGGACTGCCGGGGAAAGGACATTTTGGGGAGGACTGTGCGCCTCCCCTACCATGAGCCCAGGGCTCGCCCCCACAGGCTACATGCCCCACATCTTCCCAGACCCAGCATCTCCACCCGCCAACTGCACCTGCTGATGCCAACACACCACCTAGGGCTTGGGATTCTCAATTCTCTCAAGAAGCTCTCTGAACTCATGGCCAAAGGGGCATTTGGGTCAAAATAATGCCTGGCCCAGTACAAGACAGTGGCGGCGTGGCTTAGCACATGTCACAATGACAAGCGGGGTGGGCTCAGGGTCACCACGAGCTCCCCAGAGATCACAGCTCTAGGGACTGCAGGACCCTGGAGGAGAAGGGGCCTCACTCCCACCCCACCCTACTGGCTGGCCACCCTGGAGCAGCAGATCCCATTCTGGCCCTCCTCGGAAGCAGCCTGGTCCAGGCCACCCACATGCTACCACTGCACCCACCAGCCACATTAGCCCAGGGCAGCTTACAACCAGGCAGGCCCCGAGTGGGCCTCGGCTACTAGCCTAGCAGTCTGGACGCCCTCTTGGGCCCTCATCCTAGCCAAGGGCTGTGCTGGGCTGTGGGAGAGGAAGGCAGCCAGGTGTCCTCACCAGAGCCTGCCCCTGCCCTGCCCCCACCTTCTACCTGCACTACCTCTCTGTGCCTCACTCTCTCCCTCTGACTGATGGGCAGGTGGGTGACAACTGTCAAACCTACCAAATGAGCTTATCAGAGATACCTAAGAAATAACCCCAAAAATAGCATCCAGAAACACCCTGGAGAAGCCTTCATGGGACTGACCAGCCCAACCAGGCAGAGCCTCCCAGGGAACCAGGGCTCAGGTAGGTTGAGCACCAGCATGTTCCCTGGACACAGCCAGAGGCAGCAGGACATGTCTGCAGGCCCTAGGACGTTTCTACTCACTCAGGCACCACCTGAAAACATCACCTGGAAACCTCGCCGGAGCAGGCTTCTCACTGTGAGGGGAAGGGTGATCACTGGGCTGATGTCACTTGTGGTCACTGGATCACATCCTGTGGGAGCCCTGAGACCTGCGCCCACCCCAGGTGTCCCACAGTTTTTGCAGAAACCATTGTCCCAACCTGACACCATCATCCCACAGCCCCAGATACCTACCCCTCCTCCCCTGGGCCATGTTCAAAGACAACTGTCACTGCCCAAGCCAGAACCTGCAAGTCCCCTGACCTCTCTCCTCCATTATACCTTCATCAGTTCCTGCCCCGAGAGCCCCATGCCACCTTGTCTCCATCCCCACTGCCCTGCACCACCCACAACTGGGCTGTAGCAAGAGTTCCCCCTACCACCCTAGGCAGACCCTGCCATAAACCCAGGCTCCACCTCTGTAGCTCACTGGAGACTGCCAAGCCCTGGGCTCACCTCTGACCTGCCCATGATGCCTCCTCCCCTGTGTGCAGGGCACGCAGCACGCATATGTGCATGTAGGCGCACACACAGAAGTGCATGCCCAGCCATGCTAAAGCACACAGCCCTGGGCAGATCATGCTCTCAGGCACATTCCCCTCACAGCAGCCTGGGCCAGGAGGGTTTTCCCTCCTTTCCCAAAGCAGCCTCCTGACCCCTGGACTGGCCTAGGTGGTCTCCTCATCCCATGATACCCCAAGATCACCCTATTGGGTACAAAAACCTCTCTGTTGTACTCACTCCCGTTTTCAATCTGCTGCCACCCAGGCTGCCCCAGCACAGGGCAGCGAGCCCGGGGCAGCATTCAAACTACCTGTGGGATGGAAGAACCGCTGTGGGGCTCCGCTCCAAACCTGCCTGATCTGAGAAGAGGGCATGAACGTGTGGAGGCAGGGACCTGCGGGCAGATGCTCTCTTACATTAACCTACGGCACTTTGGCCATAGGCCAACGAAGGAGCTCACCCCACACAACAGCTCCCGGCTCAGCACTGCGTATGTTCTCATTGGTAAGTCCAGCGACTGCAGTCAGGCCACATCATTTCCTGAGCCTCTGGTCCATGGGGTGGCCCCTCTGCTCTCCTCCGCGACTGAGCCCTCAGTGGACACAGTTCAGCCCTGCCTCGGTGCTGGACAGTGGCTGGGTGCTGGTTGTGACGTCATTCTCTCCAAACCGTGGCTGCTGCTTCTACATTGCGTACAAGTGTGTTTTTAAATTAACAAAACTGCCTGTTAGCTTTTGTTAATAAAAGTGCTTTAGAATTAGCATTTTTTGAAAGAGGATCTGCAGAACTCCGACAATTGTTGGAGCTGGTGACAGGTACTCAAGGAATCCCTGCGCTGCTCTCTCTACTTTTCTGTATGCTTTAAGTTTTTCATAATAAAAATAAAATAAAAACAAGTTTTTTAAAAAAATCCGTCGGGCTCTCCTTGAGTTCCTGTGGTCAGGTTTCTAACGCGTGAAGCTATGGTTACAGCCCCCGGACACAGATTCCCAAGGGCACCTGCTAAGTAGTCAGCCTGGGTAGCCCTTGGCACCTCAATTCTAAGAGGCAACCCCACATAGCCTGCTCCTTCACAGCACCCCTCTCTTGGCACGCCCAGCCTCTCCTCCCAGATCCTGCACGCCCGTGTCTTCAGACAGGAGGGACAGAGGAAACACGTTCATAGAGACTGAGACGCAGACACTGCAGCAAAGTGAGGAAGACAGATGTAAGCCCCCAGGCGGCTGAGCACCCTGGGGACAGCTCCCATTAAAGCCGAGCCACTCCACACATGCCTAACACATCCCTGCCCAGAGGATCAATGAATGACACGGTGACCATGTGAGCCTCCCTGAGAGGGAGACTCAAGCTCCAGCATACCCACCAGGACCTCAGAACAGCCTCACTTCCAGTTTGCCCGCCCCATCCATGGCACCTGCCATGTCTTTGCACCTCTGCTCCCTTTAGACGCCTAGACACCAGCACAAGCCACATGGCAGCCACACCATCCGCTGAACTTTGGGCACTGCCCGTGTCTAACCCTGGAACAATCCAAAGCCCTGGTGCTTGGCATCAGGGATGTGCCTACCCCAAAGGACCCTGACAGAGGCAAGGCCCCAGCCTGCACCCGCAGGACACAGTCAGTGCTCAGGAAACGTGTGATGTCTGCAAGTGCCTATTTTTAAAAATTAAATTATCAGAGATATTTCAAAAGCTTTAGGCTAAACCAATGTTTCCTTAAGTGTGCTCTTTTAGTCATTCGCATCCTAGGGCAGGTATCATTTGAGAAAACAGCTGTCATGGGAAACAAGTTCAATAAACAAGTATTTCAGATCCCTTTTTGAGGCCACAATTGTTTCAGGAAGGCAAGGAGTTCTAGTAACAAGAGGACAGTTGTCTCATAGGGGAGTGTAGGCAAAGGCACTAGCTATTTCCGAGTGTCACTGAGTGTGGCTTCAGCACAGGCTCACAGCACCAGCAGGCACACAACACACATCCGAGGTGACGACCTGGAATGCTCATTGCCACATGCTCCCTACAGGAGAATGTTCCAGAGCAGGCTGCCCCCACTCCCCAGCACATGCCTGCAACTGCCCAGAGTCTCCTGAACTTTCCATCGCCCTCCCAAGCAGACTTGCCCTGGCTCAGATGCATACTTGCTGCGGTAACCTTGCTTTCAGGGATTGATACTGAGCTTAGAAAACCCACAGGTGCCGCCACAGACTGAGAGAGCAGCCAACCTGGTGGTGCAGCCGGATGGCGCTTCACGTGGAGAGCCTAGATGCTGGCTACAGGCTGGGAGCTCTGGACCCAGCAGTGAGGGGGATGCGGGAGGCAGTCCCCAAAGAATGCAGAATGCAGCATTACACAGGTTCATGGGGACAGCATAGACCAAGCTGCCAGGGAAAGGTGCTAGAAAGACCGTGTGTAGAGAGGAGAGGTCAAGTGAGTCATCAGGACTGGTGGGCGAGGGCCAGCCCGAGGGGGCGGCCAGGCATTCTATCCTCTGTGTGGCCCTGCTATGAGATGGCCATCCTTTCTGCCCAGGGTGCATATCTGACATCCCACACTTGGGCATGTGGTGCCTCAGGCCCCACAGAAGCTGCTGTGTGCACAACAATATCCCCTATCGGAAGCACTGGTGATTCCAGGAGGCAGGGACACTGGAGTCAGTGTGTGACACATGAGCACAAGACATGATAGCAATCAGATGAACCATACCATTAAGAAAAGGGCACTCAGGTGGCCAGGCACTGGGGAGCCAGGCCAGCTGACCACTATGCATCTGCGTCTTCTCAGGCAACTCCCAAAGGCTCAAAAGCCTACTTCAGAGAAGGAAACACTGTACTCTGATAAAAGAGCTGCTGTGTATTTTTAGAGCCAAAACAAAAAGTTGCATTCAGATTCGGAATGCGCCACCAGTGTGGACTTCCTCCTCTGCCAGGCTCGGAGGCTGAAGTTGGGGGCTCCCCGCACTTCTGCAGACCCCATCACACTGCTGGCAGTGTCCCGTCCACCTTTTTCCAAGGTCCTCTGAATGTTACCAACGCCCTTGCGCATATGCACACACACAAGCATGCATGCATGCACACACAAACATGCATACATGCACACATCCATGCACAGCATGTACATACGGTCACACGCATACACATGCATATGTGTGCACACATATGTACACACATGCATGAGCACAGAGGCGCCACCTGGACAACTGTGTCCAGGCTCTGTGCAGTCACACCCGAGCCCTGGGAAGCAGACAGCTCTTCTCTCCTCAGCTCCACACTTTCTCCCCAGTCCCCACCAAAGGCAAAGGAAGTACTTTAGCTCAGCGATCAGAGCCACTCCTGCCAGCCTTCTAATCTAGGGAGATGGGATTGTTCCTGGATCTGTGCTGCCTTCAGCACAGAGCCAGAGCTGGATGCTGGATTGGGGTTCCACGCTCCTTGCCCAGGGAATCTCCACGCTCCACACCTCCTTCCTAGGGCTGGTGCTTCCACATGGCAGGAGGAAACACACATTGGTAGGAGGGTGGGGTGCGGCCCCCTTAGCACAAAAATGCAGAGAACCCCCATGCCACACTGAGAAAGGGGCCCAGACAGGCCTGAAGAGGGCACAGGGAGCTGAAAGGTTAAAGAGGACAGAGGAGGAAGGGTGAGAGGGAGGAGGACAGGAGGAATGGGGTGGTGGAGGAGCTGCCCATGCCCTAAGTGCCTGCCTTGGCCTGCCCTGGAGAGGGGCGCAGCTGAGCAGTGGGCAGCCCCACTCCCTTCGCTGCCGAGGGCTCTGGGGTCCTGGCCTGGTCACTGTCCCGACAGCTCTCTAGTTCCACGTGGATGTGCCCACCTTCCCACCAGCCCTCACCCCTGCAGCCTGGTCTTACTTCACAGGCCAGACTCTGAGCTTGCCCAAGGTCACAGAGCTGGAGGTGCAGGTGATGGGCCTCAGCTGGGGTCTGCCATGGCACTGCTGAGACACAGGGCACAGACTGCCCTTCCCTCAGAGACCAGGATGGCACATCTATCCAAAAAGAAGCACACGCTAATAAAAGTGTGGTAAGTGTGGGTAAGCACGTGTGAGTGTACATTAGTTTACAAGTGTGCATGTGGATATGCTTATGTGTGCATTAGTGTGTGAGCACATGAATCTTCATAAGCAGGTGAGTGTGCACGTGAGTGCACTGAGTGAGCATGTGCGTGTGCAAGCTAGTGTGTAAGTATAAAAATACTGTGAGAGTGCATGTGGGAGTTTGTGTGGGTACATGCATCTGAGTGTGCATGACTGTGTGAGTGTGCACTGGTGTATGAATGTGTGTTTATGTGTATGTACATGCATGTGTGAGCATGTGTATGAGTATGAGTGTGAGGGTATACATGTGGGAGCATTTGGGTGTGTGCATGCAGGTATGTATGGGTTTATGTGTGAGTGTATGAGGGTGTGCTCATGCATGAACATGTGTGCACGTGTGTGAGCATGTGGATACGACTCAAATGTGCTAAAACAGTGCCCTACAGAGTGGGGAAAGTCTCTTCCCATTACCTTGCTCAGCCCATCGGTGTTCACAGAGTTGCCTGTGGCCAAGGGAACAGGTCTCCTCCAACAAGTGGTCACATGGAAGGGGCTGGGTGGCCAGCCTGCTTATCCCGCCCAAATCCCTGACCCTGCCACTTCAGTCCTCGTGCTGTTTGGGACTTGAAAACCTGGCTGCAAAGGGGCCAGCCTGGCATCATGGTCATAGGGACGGTAGCCCCCACCTTGGTCACATGGCCACCTCTGACTGGGGCTGCTCTGCAGGGTGCTCCCGCTATTACAGTTGGCAGCGAACACTCAGGCTGAACAAAGCACCTGCTACCTGAGTTCTGGAGGTCTCTTCCAACATTTGATCAAGACCAGCACCTTGCTTTAACTGTTCAGGTTCACTGAATAAGAGACCAACAAGTAGGTCACTGGCTCCACACAGCTAGTGACAGTAAAAGGCAGCTCCTACATCACTGAGCCCAGAACAGTGCAGGGAGAATAGGGAGCACCTCCCAGGTACAACCCACATGCAGCAGCCGGAGGACACATCTGTTCCACAAAACCACAGGAGGGAGCTACTGTCCCCATTGACAGTGGGGGAAACTGAGGCATGGGGGATCATCTCATGCCCAAGGTCACACAGCTACACTAGAGCCCTGAGGTGCCAGGAGACCCACCCACCCACAGGCTCCCACCTGAGTTGGGAAATGGTCCAAGGATGTTTCTAGGTTTGGCATCTGAGCCACTCCACTGCACCCCATGAACCCAAAGAGCTGAGCCATGGCCCTCCAGATCTCAGAGATATGACAGGAGGGGGACATCGGCCTAAAACCACCAGTAGCTCCTGGAAAGGGCACATTTACAGCTTTGACAGTCTGTGGGGACAGTGAGAAGCAGACACAGGAGCCTGCTGACTGGTCCCCTCTGGTCTCCTCCCACCTCCTCAGGCTTACCCCTCCCTCCCTCCTTGGGACCTTGCTCCACACTGTGCTCAGAAGAGGCATGTCCTCAGTGTGGCTTTGCCCCTCTCTCCACTTCAGCAGCCCCTGTGGCTGGTCCTGGGGTCTTCGCTGAGCATCCATTCCTCAGGGCAGACGCCTCCAGCCATTCTGTCTGGTTTGTCCCCTATGCATACCTTCAAAGGTCACACCAATGTCCCACCTGGCACCGGATGCAGTCCCAGTTACTGATCAGGGTCTCCCCAACAGACTGCAATCTCCTGGAGGATAGAGTCATGTTCCCTCTGTACCCCCAGCTTAGGCCTGGCACCCAAACACTGTCGGATCATGGAAATATCCCAGAGAAGCACGCACAGCCCCAGGCAGCTGCAGACTCTTCACAATCGCCTCTGCTCCAGCTTGGCTCAGGTCACCGAAGGAGCTGTGCCACCCCCGCCCCCCCACCGCCCTCAGCCCATTGTCCATCAGTAGGACTGGACTCCAGCACAGGCACAGTCTGGGGCTCCTTCTGCAGTGCAATTCCTACTGGGCACATCCAGGGGGACAGAGAAAAGCCCCTGGGCCCACAGGACCACCTCAGAGGTGAAGCAAGTGGGAGCCCTGGCCCGATGCCCAGATGATTTTCTCTCACCCTTGACTAGGCCCATTTCCTGCTCACTCCTATCCTGGCTGTCCTGACATGGGCAATTCTGGAAGCTTTTAGAGTCCTCTGCCCTTGAAGGAGCATAAGACAGGAGGCGTAAGGGAAATGGACCAGAGCTGTGGCTCTCCTAGGGAACATGCACCCCTAGGAGAGAAACTAGGGGAGTGGGTTCCAGGGAGATCAGTGTCCCCTGCAGGATACTCCCTGGACACAGGCCTGGAGCTGGAGGGAGCAGCGAGGCTGGAGAGGTAAATGTAGCAGGACCAAAGCCAGCAGTGGGGAGCCAAGCAGTGTGGGGGTAGTGACCAGGGCAGTCACAAGACTGGCCTTGGGAAGCGTCCAACCAAGGACAAGGATACCACCTGTGGGTGTCACTCCTCACCAAAGCAGGGGACGGGGAAGCCCACTCCACACCCAGCTCAGCTCCTGCACCAGAAAAAGCACTCACCTATCACCCTCCCTGACCCTGATCCTGCCCCTGACCCTGTCCCTGTAAGCACTCCACTCAGCCAAGACAAGTGGATGCATAGGCAGGTGAGTATTCCACGGTAACAGGACCAGGTTGGGGATGTGGGCAGAAGGGGACCAGTGGGAGGTTCTGAAGGAGGGGCCAGCCAGAGAGGGTGGGGTCCATCCAGGGGAGGGGCCAGCAGGGGCCGGCGACGGAGGCGGAACCAACGGAGGGAGGGGCCTGGCGGGGGCGTGGCAGTTGCGAGGTCAGGGCGTGGGGACAGACTCCCCCAGCGAAGCAAGCACTGAACCAGGAGGAGGCGGTGTGTTAGGCAGCAGGCACAGCGCGCGCAAAGGCGTGAGGCTTAACGTCGCCAGTGCACACCTAGGCCACAGGCTCTGCCATGAACAACCAGGTCATCCAGGGCCCTGCGCTCTGCGATTCTGTGCGCTGGTTTAGGCTGTTTCACCTCCGAGCAGCTCACGGTTCTGCACAAGAGCTCAGGCAGAACTGGAGCTGCACAGGGGAATTTCGGCTGATTCCCATTTATTTCTCGGTGATAATCGTGATTTCTGTTTCCCTGTCTACAGCTAAGAACTAGGCAGAAACTGAAATATACTTCATTTACAGTGATAAGCAACTAAATCGAAAAGACATTCTGCTCACTGCAATGGACTCTCACTACTTCAAAAATAAAATAAGAATACTATAATCCTAACACTGGTCAAAAAGTGGGTATTTCGAGGCTGTGCCGAGGGAGATAACACAGGGAGGACCCTCGGAGCTGGCAGAGGCTGCGTCTGCCTCCAGCACGTGGCTGCACCCTCCTCCTCCAAGGTATGTAAGGGTGCAGGGCAGGAGTGGGACACTTGTGGGTGGGGTGGGGACCCCAAGCCAGCCAGCCCTGCCCCTGCCTAGGGCACCCTTACCTGAGATTTCTTCCTCCTCCACAAGCACTTCAGGCAATGACCTCCTCTTGCACACTCCTGCCTTTACTTCCCTGCCAGCTCCCCGCCCCTCGGGGTCCCTGAGCATACCAACATCAGGGAGCTCAACACCTCTTCCCCAGGCTGCCCCCTCTGGGGCTAAGTCTGTGAGTGGCATCAGCAGGGACACAGTCCAGACATCTGGCACCTCCCCTCCTCCCCATCCCCCACGTCTGGGCACTCACCCCACACCAAACCACGCTCTCCAGCCCACTCTGGCAGGCCTTCCCCCCTTCTGACTCTGAGCAGGCTGTGGAAGCTCTTGAACAGCATGCTTTCAGTTATGTCACTCAGCTAAGTAAAAATGAATTGTTGTGTTTTGTTTAGCTACAACCAGTGGCCCAAAAGCAAGGGGCTGGGAGAGGGAGAGAATTCAGTTCTGGCCAACATTTATTAATGGCACATATTTATGGGTACCTCCTCAATGCTGGGGCCAACTGGGAACAAGGCTGTGTCTCTCAAAGACCTATCTGCTCAGGGACATCAGTATTAGGCACATCCTCTGGGGGAGGAGCTGAGCATAGTTACTGAATTCCACCTGTGCTGACAGCCCTGCACCCGGCTTTCTGAGTTCTCTCCTCTGCCTCCCGGAGTCCTGGGCTGCCCTGGGTTCTACAGAAAAGAAACAGGATGCCCCAAACCACACTTGCTGCATCCTCAGAGCCCTGTGCACCAAAAGTAGCAGACAAATGCCGTAGGAGACCCCAGGGCCTTCCTGCACAGGAACAGAGGCTCTAGAAAAAGAAACCAGGGACTTGCTCCACAGCAAGGAGCAGGGACCTGATCCCAGGCCTCAGTCTGAAGTGCAGGCTTTCCCCAGGCCTCCTCAGGGCTATATCTTTGACAAGGAGGCACTGAAAGGCTGGAATCTGAGGGGAGGAGCTCCTTTGCCCAGCGAGTTAGCCCGACTCTGGAGCAAATGGCACCTGGTGTTTTCATCCAGCTCAGAACCAGGAGACCACCTTGGGGACCTCAGATCCTGAAGCAGCATCCTGCTATTCCCGGCCCCTGCACAGATTCCCTAATTCATTCAGTCCATCTTTCGGCCTCTTTGGGGCATCCCCCCCATGCCCAGCATGGCTGCTATCTGCCCAGAATTCAGTACTGAGGACGTATCGCTGTCAGCAGGCGACTGCACTGCAGAGTGGCAGGGGTCTGAATGGAGGCGGGTGGTAACGCAGTGAACAGCAGCAGAAACACCAATGCTTAGTAAATGTGTGTGGCATCTTCTTCATTCATCTCAAGTACCAAGTTGCAGAGCTCATTAAGGACAGATTCCACAGGCTCCTGGAATTCTCTAATTGGGAGACAATCTCTGGGGGATCACAGACCCCTCCTGTATGTTTCCCTGCATTGATCACCATGTATCTATCAATATCACTACCACCTGTACAGACACTGGACTTGAATACCAACATTCTAAAGAGGCCAAACGATTTAGAAGCAGCAGCAGATTTCCAATACGTGCTTTTCCAAAAATTTTCACCTTCACTACAACCCTATGAGGGGTCAATATGCCCTTTAAAAAGGTGGGGAACCAGAAGCTTAGTGGGGGAAAGGTGTGTATGGCCCAGGGAGTCACAGCTAGTAGCAGGGAAACCCAGACGTCTGCTCCCTAACAATCATGCTCCCAGCATGGGCTTCCTTCCCCACTAGAGTCACAGTAGCAAGGGCTCATCTTATCCGAGGGAGGGGCAGAGCTCTCTGTGTCCAGAGGCACCTTTACAGACTCTCACCTCACTCTCTTTTAAATCTTTAATACTATAAAAGGAATGACTAGCGGCTATATAGGAAAATTCTTTATTTAAAAAGGAAAAGACAATAATACATCCTTTTATTGCACCAGCTGACTCCTTGGTGTACTCAGGGAGAATGCAGTGTGGCTAAGATCACTGGGCTTCCCAGGGGACCAAGCTCAGCCCCTCCCCATTCTCCCACTGCCCTGGCCTCTGGCAGGAGTGGGGAAGTCATCTTTGGACACCAGTCTGGCTGTGGGGGCCAGCATGAGGCCCAGGCTAAAGACAGACAGCTGGGAACTTAGGGGTGAGGAGGTATGGAATGACCCCTGAGAATGGTCAGGCAAGGACCATGTGCTGCCCACAGAAGGGAGCGTAAGAGCCTGCTGGCGAACCCTGGCCCTCCTCCCCTCCCTGGCGCACACAGTTCTCTGCCATTTCCCTTTTCCCTGCCTTTACCCATGCCTCTTTGTCTCTAGCCTTCACCTCTGCTTCTCTTCCTCTCTTCCCCACCTCCCAACCCCCTCCTTGCCAGTCTGATTCCCTGTACTCCCCTCTTCTCCTCCATCCCCTGCCCAAGGATTTGAGCACATGCTGGTCTCTCTCTGGTCCTAAAACACAAGTCCCATGGTGTGTTTGTCCCTGTGCCAGGCTGGGCAATCCATGGCCCCCACTGATCATGTGCTGCCCCTGGCATCACAGTCTGCGGACACCTCCCTAGGTTCTTGGGTGTTGGTCCCATGGGCCCCCAAGCCAGGCTGTCTGACTCCCTCACCACCAGCCCCACCTTGCCACCCCACTCCACCCCACGTTATTCTTCCTTAATCTCTCTCTGTTTCCCTCTGTCCAGCTTCCCGGGTGACCCCTTGTCTCTCCCCAAGCTGCTCCCACCACTGCCTCCTTTCCTTATATGGGTTTCCCCACCCCATCCCCTTCACACCACCCTCTTGGCAAATTGCAGCTAGAAGCAGAAACAAAACCCTCCTCAGGGCCATCTAATACCTCCCCACATACCCGCCTCTGGCAGTGTGAAGGGCGTTGGGCAAGGGTAAGCTGCTAGAGCCCCAAGGGGCAAAGACCCGCAGGTCCACTTCCACTTCGGGCAGATGGAGGAGCAGGGACCCAGGAAAAGCCTGAGGAAGGCAAACTGTGTTCCCCTTGCAACCATCTCTCCCACCTGACTGAGGGAAGACGGTGACAAAGTTCGGGCGCTGCAGAGCCAGGGTCAGGGCGCCCGCGGAGCGAGGGCGGCAGGGACTAGACTGTGTTTGACCTTGGCAAACCCTTCCCCTTCTGGGCTGGAGCCGGGTCCGCGATGGGGCGGCCAGGGAGACTGAAGGGGCCAAAGTCCTTTGCTACCGCCCACATACTCCCCTCCGGTCCGCAGGACTGAGGCGAGCCTCGCATGCGCTCCGGGCGCGCCGGAGAGGAGCCCCGGGCTGTGCGCACAGCTAGCCATGGAGCCCGACCCAGAGCCCGCTCTCCTCGCCCACTTTCAGTCCCTCTGCGGGGATAGGTGCAGCAAAAGAGCGGCAGACCCCTCGGGTCCCCGCTTGGCGGCTCACCAACTGCCTGACCTTGGGCCAATCCTTTCCCTCTCTCCACGCCGGTCTCCCGTCTCCACACTCCACGCCCAGGGGCGCTTTGTGGAAGGTAACTCCGAAGAGAGCCCGGGCCCGAGGGTGCCAGCCCCAACTGCACCCCCAACTCGTTGAAGTGACCTTGAACACCACCACCTCCAATCAGGCCCTCAGTTTCCCTTCCCGCCCAATATGAAGGAGACCGCCCGACTCTGAGCATTCCCAGTTCCGCCCGGGCAGGTGTGTCCAAGACCAGAGACGGGGACGCGCCGCAGCACTTACCGTCCTCCAGAGACGTGGGCGCTTGGCGGGGACCAAAGTGGCTGTGACCAGCAAGTGCGAGAAGGCCACCAAGAGCCCGAAGCCGATGGCCAGCAGGCTGCGCACGGGCAGCAGGGCATAGGAAACGAAGGTGACCAAAAGGAGCTGCCAAACACCCTGCTCCGCGGTCGCCGGTCCCCCGGCCGCCCCGGCGGGGCCCCGGGCGGGGCCGCCCAGCGCGAAGGGGCAGCAGAGCAACGCGAAGGTGAGGCTGAAGAACAGCGCCAGCTGGCCGACCTGCTGCAGCTGGGGCACCTGCAGGGACCGGACGTTGGTGACCACGAGCAGCGCCAAGAAGAGGACGCAGTGCACGGGGTGCGAGCCCTTGGCGAGGCCGGGCGCCGGCCCCGGCGCGCCCAGCAGCTCGGCCAGTGCTAGCGCGCCCGCCAGCAGGCTGAGCACCGCCAGCGCCTTCAGCGTGGCCGCCTGCTCCAGCCGCAGCGTGTAGCCGCGGAACAGCGCCTCCAGCTCGGGGCAAGCGAACTCCTCGTCGCACGCCCGGAGCCCGCGCCGGCCGCCTGGCCCGGCCGCCCGCTCGGCGCCCCCAGGCTCGCCCGCGCCGCCTCCGCCGCCGCCTCCGCCGCGCGGCGCCCCCGCCATCTCAGCGCCATGCAGCGGCCGCGGCCGCGGGCGCGCCCCTCGCCGGCCCGGGGCG